>RJWM01007409.1:0-78299 GCA_004363535.1 Dasyprocta punctata
ACTATTTGCCAGGCGGTCAGCAACATCCTGGGAAAGCAGAAGCAAGGTCATCCCCTATTGTAGCCCCAGATATTGAGTATGGTAATCCAAGTATTGAAATCCTTTGTCTAGTTTTCCTCACAATCTAAGAAGTTGTATTTATAAATCCACTGAGATGTTATTGGAATCCCAGCAAAATAATTCCAATCTACCATTCCCAATTCAACCCATGGCGAGAGTAAAGATTCCGAGACATATTCAAGGTTAAGGGCAGCCAAGGGGTCCTGAGTCCAATCCTCGTGAGGACATGCAGACAAAGGCCTTGATCCTAGGCCTCTCCCAGAATTTATTAACTAGTGAAGCAAGGAGGTGGCTTGAGGATGAGTGACAGTGAGGATGGTGGGAACTACGTGAGTAACTTGAGCTGGCTAGCAAGGTAGTGAGAAAGGTATCTCTGCAAAATGCAGATAAAGATATGCAGGGGGATCAATTTGCACAACTCAATCAAGATAGCAAGTGGATTGTTTTAGGAGGCTGCTGCTTCAGTTTCTGATATGCAAACTTTATGCCCTGGGAACTCACAGCCTCTTTCTTGAGGCTCATCGCCAGTGGACATTCCCGGAGCTCATTGGCTCTGCCATCCGCTGTGCTTTACACATTTTACAAAGGTCACTTTGGGAGGAAACAGGACACTGTATGATGGCTTTAAAGACTACATGCCAGTACCTGCTTCTGATATGTAAACTTTTATGCCCTGGGGACTCATAGCCTCTTTCTCGAGGCTCATACCCAGTTGACATTCCTGGAGCTCACTGGCTCTGTCATCCCGCTGTGCCTATACATTTTATAGAGATCACTATAAAGGAAATAAGTTTCGATATAATCAAAGTTGCAGCAATTGTTCTGTGTTCAAGGGGACCCGCTCAAGTTGTCTCCCACAATCCCCCAAATCCAGCAAGGCTATCTTTTGTAGCTCCCAGTTGGACAACGCTTTGTGGAGCTTAGAATTGAGTTTTGTGTTACAGCACTGTTTTCGAGTTAGTTGTCTAACTTAGGCGATAAGTCTATGGAATACCGGGGAAGAGTTTGGCCTCAGGTGACAGGGCCACACATTTTGCAGTGCTAATTGGTTAACACACAGCATTGCTGGTTGGTCTTAAGGTTATCAAAAATGTTTCCAGAAGTCACCAACAGGTTAATCCAAGTACTCATTGTGTGAGAAGTAATTTCTAAAAGGCTTCTGAGTTCTCCATGTTTTCTCTAGACTGGTGACGCCAACCTGTTTTCCCAAGGTGGTCAAAGCTACATCTCCTAGGCTTCATCCTTCCCCTCTGATTTTGTCAGTGGCATCTGGAAAGAAGAATTATACTTCTCCAGCAGCATCTAAACTATCCTGCCTCACGCTCGGCCCCCTCCCCCAAAGGTGCTTTGCAAATTCCTTTTCTTATTTAAATGATCACTACCATGGATGATAAGAAATGCTGCTTCAAGCATGCCAAACTGAATGTAAAATCATTTTCTTAAAATAAGTGGTCATGATCCAAAGAAAAGGGAAGATTAAAAGTGGTACGTTGACTTGGTATTTCTTCCTATAACGACCTGTATTCCAGTATTTTCCTCATGCTGAGGGCTCTGAGCGTCACGGTCTTTCTCTGGCCCTGGATAAGGACCATCCATTTTGGCTCTGAATGGCCCTGTCTGGCATCTGATGATCTCATTCCATTGGAGAGTTTGGTCCAAAGAGCACTTCATTAATTACACTCAGCACAAGTACCCGGGAATCTGCTTCTGTGCTTGGAGAATAAGCTCACTTGATAAATAATCCACTTTATTTAGCACAGTGTACACATGACCTTCAAGAAAATGCCAGACACTGATGTGACCGATTGTTGTCCCGGAAGCTGGGGTGGGTGTGACGGAGGAGGAAGGCAGCGCTTGCTCTGCTTACGGGAAAACAGCCATGCAGCTCTGCTTGCACCCTGCTCCTCACGGTGCAGGAAAGCGGGGTTCTGCAGCTTTGTGCCGGCAGAAGGAGCTGGGCACTTGAGTCCTGAGTTGTGATTGTTCCAGAGAAAACCCACGTTTTATCCCTGTGACTGTAGGAGTGACCAAGAGGTGCCATAGCCCTACCATGGGTCTCTGCGCTCACTCATTCAACAAATGTTTGACAGCTGCCTCCTCCGTGCCACCGCCGTCAGGGTCAGGTGCCAACGACACATGACAAGAAGGCCCTTTAACAAGCCCATGATTACAGAATCGATGGCAGGACCAGGGAGTTCACAGCATTTTTGAGAACACAGAAGATGAGTATTTGCTTTGGGTTGTAGTTGGGTGTGAGCGCTCACTCTTTAGGACTCTACTGCTGCTGGACTTGTACACAGGAAGTCCTAACTAGGAATTTTGGGGGGGAAACATTATCCTAGAGTTTCCCTCTTTTTCTCATGTTTTTCTCTGTTCTGTCTCTTGTCAGTTTGGTCAGCCTTTCTGCACCAGGAGTCTACAAACCATGGACATCTTTTCAAAGTCAGTTCACAGAACGAGGGACTAAACCAGGGGCAGCTCCTGGGGTCCCAGGAGTTTTGGAGAGGGTGAAGAAGACCCAAGCCTAGGTGGACACTAGGATCCCAGCCAAGCGGGGTAGAAACAGCACGAAAATGGGGTGAGGTGCAGGACAGCTGGAGGGGAGAGCCCTGGAAATTCAGGAGGCCAGCAGAGGGAGAGGAGCGGAAACGGGGTGGGGAAATGCCCACCCACCCCCAGGAAGACTTTCTGGGCACTGAGGTGGCCCCCTGTCCACATCAGCCAGCCTTCCACATGCTTGCTGGTCAGCAAGAATGATGGACTTCACTTGTGAACTGCAAGTGGCTGTCGGGGAGGGATAAGTTCTGCGCAGAACCATTGGTTTCAGGAGTTTAGAGCAGAATCAAGACAGAGCTGACATCTGCATGAACTCTTTTTGGTTTATTTCTTAGAGTGTGGACCTAAACAAGGAAGTCCTGTAAACTTTCGAAGGGATTCATTTTTCAAGGAGCTTCCAAGAGCTCAGAACATGAAAGAACATCTCTTTGGAACACGGAGCTGCTGACTGGTGTTCATCTCAATTTTCCTTAGTGGATTTCCTTCCATGGGGAAAAAAAATAAAAGAGATGCTGTTGTTTAACCACATGGAATTGTGATTACTCACCCGTGCTCCTCGAGATGCTAGCAAGAGTAAGGGAAATTCCTTTCAACGCCCACTCTGAGGAATTCTCCTGATCCTGGGGAAAGGACTTGGCCTAGCACTGAGGAGAACTGTAATTCTAATTCTGAGGGAGGCACAGCTAGATGGAAAACCAGGTTAACCTTTAATCTTTCCATGAATGGAGACGAAAATCCTGTTATAAACCAGACAACCTTTGGGATGAAGCTTCTGCTTTGGATCTCATTTCTTTTTTTCTTTTTTTTCCCCTTTCTTTTTTTATTTTTTGTTTAATTTTTTGAGACTGGGTCTTGCTGTATAGTTCAAGCTGACCCTGAACTCACTATGTAGCCCAGGCTGGCCTTGAACTCACAGCAGTCCTCCTGCCTCAGCCTCTGGAGTGCTGGGATTATAGGCGTGGGCCACCACACCTATTTTGGGTCCTATTTCTAAAGTCAAAACCTTGTTTGATGAGAAAAAGCAGCTGTGAGAGACCAATTTATTTATTTTTTCACCCAAATATTGCTAGATAATGTTACTACTTACTTACCATCTTTGTGTTTTTGTGATTGTTTAATAAACACAATGAGTAATAATAGCTGCTTTCAGAGAGATAGTCTCCAACTGGTAAAGCAAGAGAAGTTATTTTGGGTGATCACAGATATTTCTCTTGGAAGGATATTTTCTTATGCCCCACTCTAGTATATATAACTCCATGAATTTATTACTTTTAGGTCTGGTATTCTTTTTAAAACTTTCTTGAGAGTTTTAATTGTGGTGATGTATGCATAGAAAATGGTTTACCATCATAACTACTTCTAAGTGTACTGTTCGATAGTGTTAAACACATCCCCATCACCATCCTGCTTTTATCTTGCAAAGAGAAAACT
Source organism: Dasyprocta punctata (assembly GCA_004363535.1). NCBI lineage: Eukaryota > Metazoa > Chordata > Mammalia > Rodentia > Dasyproctidae > Dasyprocta > Dasyprocta punctata. The sequence goes on from RJWM01007409.1 coordinate 4,048, forward strand.
CTGTACAGTACCCAGGAAACGAGAGTGGCCCATTCCCCCTGCCCCCTCCCTCCTGGCAATCACTGTTCTCCTTTCTGTTTCGGTGACTTTGACTTTTTCTGATAGTGGCAAAATGACACTGCAGTGTTGGCCATTCTGTGACTGGCTTACTCATTAGCACTATGTCCTTGTAGATTGGGTGTTCTTGGTCTTTAACATAACATTTCCTCTTCATAGCTGAGGGTTAACACATTTAAACTTTGGAAAGGTCATCGATGGAAATTTGAAAATATCCCCCAAGCCTGGAAAATTTAAAGACAAGTACGGATCTGGAAAACACCACATTGCTCACAGCAGAGCGCTGCGTCCCCAAGGTGTAGAATCAAAGCGCCCGCTCCCTCCTGGTGCAGGAGAGGCCGAGTTAAGTGGCACCAGCTGGCCACCTCCTGGACAGCGGGGCACGGAGCCCACAGGCACGAAGCCAGGCGCAGGGGACGCTCTGCAGATGTGTCCTGCTCACTCTGGTGCCAGGGTCACGCTGCTCTCCCGGGGCTGCGGCAACAGCTGCCAGTGGAGTGGGGCTGGCAGCGGCTCGACAGGGCGGCATCTGCCTGGGCTCTCGCCCGAGCAGAAGGAAGATAGGAGGCCGCTGACATGGCAGCGAGGAGGAGGAGGAGGAGGAGGAGGACAGAGCAGAGGGCACAGAAGGAGCCGCAAGACCTCTGTGCTGCTGTGTTCCCAAAACCCAGTGCCCGCACCTCGCCCCTTTCCCTTCGCACTTGTCTGCCAGATTGCTTTTGGGCAGTCAGGGCCCACACCTAGGAAGCTGCCCAGCCATGTCATGCAAACAACGATACAAGAAGGGTGCTGAGCTGGGACACCAGCCTGTTCGTCTCACAATCGTGGCCTTTAAAAGCACCTGGGGATGTTCTGATGTCACAGCAACAATGCAAATAATCTTTAAGAACCGTGACACCTTCTTTTTCAAAGAAATATAACTTGCTACTGTCAGTAACACGGATTCCCCACTGCAAAGAGACAGTATGTTTTCTTGCTATTTATCAAATCTTTTATACTCCAATGACTAATGGGAGATTCATCAGCAATTTGTTACTGTTTTGGCATTGTTCGCTATCAGAAATGACACTGGAACAAAGGGGTAATCAGTTACAATTGCATTTAAAATTTATTCTCTCCTGAGGGAGTGCACGGGCTCCCATATCAATAGGGGTTGATAGGCGTGATGGGTGTAGCCTTTGTAAATTATCTGGGTAGTAATTTTCACTTTAAAAAGCCACGCTCACATCCATCAACTCATTTCGGCGCCACAAGAATGTTTATGATATTGCTTCAGTAGAAAAGAATGAGACTTAGAGGAGAAATGAGTATCTAAGGCCATATAGCTAGTCAACTGGGGCTAAAATATAGGTCTCCTGAGTCTCCAACCAGAGCTCTTTCTGCTAAACTACACTCTAGAAGAACGCGCCAGAACCATAGGAAGAGAGACAAGAGACCGTGCATTTCTTTCTTCTACTGATGGATAGCCCACGCTTAGCTGTGATGTTAGACTAGTGACTACCTAGAAATCAAAAGGACATGCTATTAGGCTGAGCTCTATAAAACTGGCATTTCCATCAAAGTTAAAAGTATTCAAATAGCAATAATAGCCCATGCTTTTGAGTTAGGTGCGTTCCTCAAATTCATGTGGGATCCATTTTCCATGTTGCCTCGAATTGGTCTTTTTGGTGGTTAATCTGGCGAGTTGCTTTGCTTTCAGTTTCGCTGACCCTCACAGTCTGAGTCAGCTAGTGACCTCAGATCATCACTCAAGTGGCCTTCATAACCAAACTGAGCCAATTGTACAGGCAGCCGGCCAAACCTTGCAATTAACCCCAAGCCCAGCCCACGCTCGGGGCTGTGTACCTATGACTCACAAATGACCAGTTTGCAAGAATTTGCAACAGGTCTAACCTGTTCCGGGTGACTACATGTTTTGCCTGGAAAAGGAATTCGATCAGTATTCAGTTCCCTTCGTCTGCCTATGTTTGTATGTGTTCTGGTCAGTGGGAAATTTCCAAGGTTGTGAGGAGGGAATCATTAGGAACTCTGGAGGGTGTCTTGGCCCGGTGTCAAGAATGCAGGAGGGAGCGGGGAGTCAAGTGGCTAAAGAAACATTCATGAAAGCCATGCATTCTCGCCATCCAGGGGAGGCTGGTGAGTTACTTGAGTCGCCCGGCTTCCGCCATCTGGCCTGAAGTCGGATGCTCCCCCCGGACTGGCAGGCTCCAAGGGGGGCCACCTGGCAGGAGTACCCAGCCGCTGCCGCCGGAGGATTGGGCCGTGTGTTTCTCATAGATGGCAGGGACACGAGGACAGTACTTTCTGTGTCTTCTGGTTACAAGATACTTTTGTGATCCACTTAATGAGGGGCATGAAATCCTAGGAAATGGCAAGGCCTCAGGCGCTGCAGATGGGGTTCCCGAGGTGTTTCTTGGGGGACCCTTTGATGGCAAGAGGGCTGCATTTCCACTTTGTGCTCCAGGTGCAAAGAACACCAAAGAGCAGAGACGAAGAGCTCTTTTTCCCTAGAAAGACTTCAGATCTGCTGGCGAAGGTGACGTCGTTGTTAAGGGGCAGCTATTCATGATCTCAGTGAGAATTTTGCAGAGCAGGTAGGAGGGAAGCAGAGTTGTCAGTGAAGTTGGGGGGCATAGTGTAGAAGTAAGAAGCCAGCCCTCTGGGTAAGAAAAAGCAAAATTAAAACTGAAACAAAGCAAAAAACAAACAAACAAAAACAAGCCAAGTACTATGAATTTTGCTGATTTCCATGGTGCAAAAATTCTCCAGCTGTTGCCAGCTTAGAACCACAGTGGGCTTGCAAAATTCCTGAATATCCGATAGTCTTCTCTCCAGAACCTGAGTGATTTGATTGTAAAGCGCACCAGCGCAGCGGCTTCAAAATGGAAATTGGGCACAGGTTAAAATGTAAAGATGCTAGAGCCGGAAGTGAGGGTCTCAGGGCAGATCCATGCCCTGCCCTCTCCTGCTTTCCTTCCTCCTGTGTAAATGCTTGGAAGAGTTGCCTTCCTTTTGTAGTGTGCATAGTTTGGATCTTGCATGTCCTTCAAAGCTCATTAGTTGGAAACATAGTGTCCAGCTGATAGAGCAACTGAGAAGTAGTGGAAATGCTAGAGGGCTCTCATCCCAGCTGGAGGAAGTGGGTCACTGGAGATGTGACATTGAAGGGTACATTGTGTCCCAGGATCCCCTCCTGTGCGGCCACATGTTCCCCACTGTGATGTTCTGCCTCACTATGGGCCCAGAAGCAAAGGAGCCCAGTTACTGTAGATGGAACCCTCTGAAACCTTGAGCCAACACAAACCTTTCTTCCCTTGAGCTGATATTCTCAGATAATTTGTCACAGTAATGCAAAGCTAACACACTGCACCATGGCATGAGACTCCAGTCACAGGCTCAGGGTCCAGACACCCTGACCAGAGACACTGTGCCTAACCAGTCACTGCCCCACAAGCACCCAATGCCCAGGGTCTTCCTAGAGATGCTCTACCCCCACCACTATCACCTTCCAAGTGCTCACTTCAGGCCTGCCCACCTGGCCAGGCAGGCAAAGAGCACCATGCTGCTGGATTCTTGGAGAAAGTCATGAGGGGTATCACCACACTGGGCATGGATTGGTCTCAGATTGCTCCCTAGAGGGCCATGCATAATTTAAAACAGCCCTCGGCCAGAGTAGAAATCTATTTCAGTTGTTACCAAGTAGGACCCAGCTTGTAAATTGTGTGGATTTACAGAACTTTGGGCTGGGTTTATTCCCAAGGAAGTGAATAGATTGCAACTGAAGTAATTCAGCGTTGGATAGTAAGTTCTTCTCCAACTTATGCAAGCAGCAGGGCTCTGCCTACCCTTGGGCGGGCAGTCTTTAAAGCTGGGCCTCAGGTTCCTTATATGCAAAAAAGAGTTGCAGAAATGAGTTGCTCTCTACGGCATCCATCTGTTCCAGACCACTGTGCTTCTAGGGTGCTCCTGGCTCCTAGCACACCGTCTCCCCCTACTTTTCCTTAAGGCTTTCAGTTCCTTCTTTTGATCATGGTTTTCCTCCTCTGGAGACATCTCATGCTCTGCTGCACATCATTACTTAGCTGTACCACAAATCAGGTGGGTTTTGAGTAAACAAACTTCAGGGGGGGCACCCAGAATTAAACTAGGATTTACTATGAGTCTTCTTCAGGATCACAGATGTTTTAGGCAAGGTCCTCAACCACATAGCGGGACATGAACAGACGAAGTTATATCAGTATTTATAGCCTTGCAATATGCTCGAGTCATTCTGAAACCATTTCCCCTTTTCCCCCAGTCCATGGGAATATGCTGTCCATAAAAGCCATTTCTAGTGCAAAAGGTCAGGGACCACTGTTTTAGGGTTCAGTGTACATCACAAACAGGGAAGCTTCATGCTCAAGGGGTTCTGAGCTTCTTTACTTCAAATCCTTCCCATCTCTTGGCATGGAATGCTGTATTAGTCTTCCAGTGCTGGCATAGCAAAGTGTCACAAATTGGTTGGCTGGAAACAACAGATAATTGTTTTTTCACGGTTTTGGAGTCTGGAAGTCTGAAATCAAGGTGATGGAATGGCTGTACTTTCTTTGAACATTCTAGGGGGTAAACCTGCTCTTAGCTTTTGGGACAGCCAGCGATCTCTGGGGCTCCATGACCCGTAGAAGCATTTTTCCAATCTCTGCCTCTCATCGCACATGTTCTCCATGTGTTTCTGTGTCTCTTCTTCTGGGGCTGCTAATCATATTGGATTAGGGGTCCCATCCTAAACCAGTATGACCTAATCTGAACTTGCCATCTGTATGCAATGACCCTTTTGCCTTACGTGATCACAATCACAGGGACAAAGGATTAGGGATTAGGATTGCAGTGCACATTTTGGAGTGACATAATCTGATCCACAATAGCCAGCTATTGATATTTACTAAAACTAGCGCTCCAATGAAGACATTTTGGGAAATGTCCCAGAAATTTAAAATGTAGGATTAGGATTCACTAGTCAGTTACAGGCTGAGTATCTCTTAGCTAAAATACTTGGAACTAGAAGTACTTCAGATCCTTGGTTTTTTAAAAAAAAAAATTGGAATCTTTTCATATACATAATGAGATATCTTGGGAAAGGAACCCAAGTATAAACACAAAATCCATCTAGGTTTCGTATACACCTTGTGCACAGGGTTTGAAGGAAACTTCATGTGATATTTTCAGTGCCCCTGTGTTCTGGCTAATGTGTCACACGAGATCAAGGGTGAACCTTATGCTTGTAGCATCACAGTGGTGGTCAAGAAAGTTGACTTTGGAGCACTTTGGGTTTCAGAATTTTTGCAGTAAAGCTGCTCAACATGTATCATAAATCTCTTTTGTCAGGGGTTCTTGATCTAACATCAGAAGTTTATGGCCTTGCTTGAGAAAAAAAAAGTTTTTATTTGTGCTAACTAATCTTTTAATTTACGTGAAGCATTTCCTTCATTTGTGAGCATAGGCAACTAACCGCAGTGATATCAGGAGGACCTGTGACAAATCACAGATGTTTTCGTCTCAGAGTGCGCTGCTGTGGACACCTCAGGACATCATTTACGCTCGTCACTGTTTCAAAATCACAGTGGTTACTGACCTGCACTACATTTTATTTAACAGTTAATAAGGAAAAACATATAATAGTACAGCAGAAGTATTTCCAAATCTGGCTTTCAACATCATAGATTCCCTCTTTTTTGTACTTGAGAACGGTTTTCTCTTTTATATACTTGAGAATGATTTTCTGAGGTGGCTACAGGCTCCACCAGGCAGTCAAATGTATGAGTGGCCCAGAAAAGGAAAGAACTTCTGTCCCCACTAAGGACCTGACCTTGTGACCCAACCCACCAGCTTCCCACAGAAGGGTTAATCTAAGAGATACATGCTAGTGGAACATTTCCACTTCTACAATTAAAATATAATCAATAAACCAGCCAAACATAGAGTCATATGCTACTTAATGACAGGGATATGTACTGAGATATGTATTGTTGACAGATTTGTTGTTTAAACATTCTAGCAGCCTATGGGTTTTTTAACCACCTTCGATGAGTGCTTCTTGAAGACCCTAATGCATCTGTTTCCTGCCCCAGACACATAGCTCCAGCCCCATCCACTGGTAAGGCATTCCTGGATATCATGCTGTCTTCAATTTCAGGTGAGAAAGCTGAGGCTCAGCAAGGTTTCGTGCAGCTAGGGAGCCACAAAGTCGTGGTTTAAACAGAAGTCATGCACACTTCCTCCCTGGAGCAGGGCGGTACTTGGGGAGGAGCAGATGGTTCTGGCAGGGTTGTGCCCAGGCCTGCAGTTCAGACTGGATGTCTCCACCTCTGTGTTCTGCTGTATTAGGAAGCCAGTTTGGGAGGGGAGGTGTGACTTCTGTCCTCCAATGTCGCAAAGCTGGAGTCTCCAGTTTTGCACAGTCTCAGAGAAGAACGTGGGACTGTGTTGAAGCAGGAACAGAGCCCTGCAAGAGCATGCATTTCCTGCAGCCTTACTCTGCAGCCTTACTCTGCAGCCACAGCCCTGGGCCCCTCATCCATGTTGCTAGGAAGTGACTTGGGCCCCCTGCTCAGGGCCCAAGAACTTCCCCAAGAGAGATGTTTTAGTCACTGTTTTTTTTTTTTTTTTTGGTCACTATGACAAAATACCTGACTTCTGCTACCTCGAGGAGGAGCGGTTTATTTTGGCTCACGGTTTCAGTTCATGGTTGGCTGGCTTGAAGGCAGAAACAGGGCACAGGGGCACAGTGGAGGAAAAGGCGCCCAATTCATGGCAGCCAGGAAGCAGAGAAGGAAGGGAGGAACCAGGGATAAGAATGCACCCTTCCAAGTCACACCTCCAGTGACCTCCTCCAACCAGGCCCCACCTCCTATAGCACATTCAGCTATGAGCTCATCCATGGATGGATCCCCAGATGAGTAGAACAACCCTAACATCCAATCACCTTGCACTCTTACCAGATTTGGAGGGCATTTTAAGTCTGAATCATAACAAGGATATTACTCTATTTCCCTCAATAAGCACTGACATCTTCCTGAGTTTTAGACAGCTGGTGTCTTGGAATTAAAAAGATCTTACAAGAAGGATTCCCCTAGTCTTGCCAAATCCTGTGTTCCCAGCTTTGGAAAGTCGCTCCTTTGCTCGACTATCACATTCCTGAGAGTGCTAGGTTGAAATGTTTGTGGCTGCTGAAAATCCATCCGTTTCCCTGTTGTCTAAGGTTGCCCCATTGTCTGACATTACCCAGAGCTTCAAGACAGATCCTGAAAGTGCTCTGAGGCCTGGAGTGTTAGCTGTGGGCTCTCTATCCAACCTTACCGAGTATCAGTGTTCTCATCCATGGAGTGAAGGGTTTTGTTTTTTTCTGACACATTTCTACAGTACTGTGAATGGGATCATTTGAGATAACAGATAAGAAGTTGGTATTTCACTGAACCGCCATATTGGAAAGCAGACGTTTTTCCTAGTAACTGTAGTTAAACTCTTACATGTGATCAAACAGGCTTTGCTTTCAAAATACCAATTGTCTAAGACTCAAGAAGGAAGTCGTTTCCAAAGTGCGAATTTGGAGACACAGCTACTGGCCTTGGAAGTTGCACCGAGCTTGGAAGCTGCAGTGGGGAGCCCTTGGCAACCTAAGGATGATCTCAGAGTCTTGGGAATCTACACAAGGCAGCCAACGTGGGGAGGGGAGGATATTAAATCGAAACAAAAGACAATTTATTTTGCATTTTGCCAGGGGCCACCTGGGCCTACCACAGAGGCAAGGTGATAAACAGCAAGCCTTCTATAAGACATTCTGTGTGACCAGGCTAAGCAGGACGAGGGGACACTCACAAAGAATAGTACAGACTGGCAGATAGAGCAGGTGCCACAGGGGACTCTGAAGGAAAACAAGGTAACAGCCAGCTGGACCCAGCCTCCTCTGGAGGGACTGGCTGGCTGGTATGAGGCGAACTAGGTTGATTGTGCAGTGGCCTGGATAACAGGCCTGTGGAGCATTCACCAGGCCCAGCACCCGGTTTTGTGCAAGGGGGCAAGGCCTTGTGCTCATATCCAGCCTGGGCCAGCGCCCTTTCTTCTTGGGTGACATGTTCCTTGTGATCACCAGATCCTCAGATGATTCTTCTGTGAACCAGGAGATGTGGCTCTGGCCATGGTCTGGGCTGCGACCTGATACTTTCCCAAGCACATTGTGTGGACAAGGCCAGTCCACAGTTCTTCCCCGGGCTTCCACACTTTCTTTCACATGGCAAGGTTGGCTCAGATGACTGCTAGGGCTCCTTCCTGCCTGGCCTCATCTTTCTTTCTGACACATGACTGGGTTCTAAGACAATATCAAGAGACCACATGGCATGGATGTCTGGAGCCTGGGGAGCAGGAAGCTATAGTAGTTTCATATGAAAGCAAATACTGGAGTATAGAATCCCTCAAAAAATGAAACAGAATTATCATATAATTCAGCAGTTCCACTTGTGGGTATAAACACAAAAGAATAGAAAAAGAGGATTTGTACAGATAGCTGCACATCTATGATAATAACAGATTATTCACAGCCAAAAGTTGGACGTAACCTGTATGTCCATTGATAGAGGAATGGATAAATAAAATGAAGTTTATGAGCACGGTGTAGGTGTTTGGCCTTAAAGAGGAAGGAAATTGTGATACATGCTACTACACTAATAAACTCTGAAATATTATGCTAAATGGAGTTAAGTCAGACAGACAAGGACAAATGTTGTATGATGACACCTCTATGAGCAGTCAAATGCCTGGAGGAAGAAAGGTGGTTGAGAGGGGCTGAGAGAGCGGGTAATGGGGAGTTATTGCTTAACAAGTACAGAGTTTGTTTGGCAACATATAAACAAATAGTGATGATAGTTGCATAATAATATAAATACATTTAATGCCATTGAAATATATATATTTAAAATGGTTAATATAGCATATTTTATATTATGTATATTTTATCACATTTAAAAGCAAATATTTTAATATTTATATGTGCTCTCATGTTTTCAGTTTGGTACACAAAATAATGGTAATAAAGCATGATTTGTGCTGGCCTGTCACCTTTTAATAGAAATGAAACCAATCACTGGACACTTAATTTTAGAAATTAGTTAAAGTGAAGAATTGCTAATAATGGTTCTTTTGTAGGTCAACTCAAAACATCTCCATGCACGTTGATTCAGTCTTGGAGTCCTTCTCTTTGTGTCTGCTTGGGTGAGTAGAATTCAGGATGGTTTTCAATATGCAGTGTAAAAGCTGGTAAAGAGGAACTGGGACATCACTCGGTGGTGGTTACCTATGTGGTGGTCTGGGGCGGGGCTGTTGCAACTGGAGCGGGTATAGGGGTGGGGGAGCTCCGGGTCCTGGCCGCAAGCTCTTGGTGAAGGTGAGAGAGTTCACTGATTATCCACCGAGCTCTTTGTGTGCAGTGTTCAGGGAGGGGGGTCAGTGTCAGTGCAACAATCCACACTCAGAATGAAGGGACACATAGTGGGCGTGCCCGTGAGTGGTTTCCTTGCAGCCTCAGTTTCTGAGCCTCATGGCAGGCTTTGGAGAGAACCGGGAGAAGGGGGCTCCTCTGGCAGTGCAGTCACGTGGAGCGAGGGTGGATGAGATGAGGGATATCTGAGAAAACAGAAAAAAAAAAAGAAATATCAATACATTAAGGTTCTCAGGAGTTATAATAACAATTCCCTTTTCCATTTCCCATTGTTTATTTCCTAAACCACAATATGACAAATCTAATGCATTTTCCTCTTCTGGGTGGCAGTTCGGTTGAGTTGTTTCTCTGACATGGTCTTTATATTTGGGAGGGAATGAGTATTTTCTAGGCATTTTAAAGTATAATTTGAATAAAGGTAGAGGGAGGAATTGGGTTCAGAAATAATCTTATCACAATATATAAAGCACAAAAAATGAAAATAGTAATCTCACAAAATATCCAAATAGCCTGCTTCTATTTCCAAAATGTTTTCCTAGAACCTGGGCAAAATCTCATAGAAACCTGAGCATTAGATTTGTCATTTTGCGATTTAGGAGAGAGGGTGAGAGGGAGAGAGAGAGAGAAACAGAAACAGAGACAGAGACAGAGAGGCAGAGAGACAGAGAGACAGAGAGAAGTAGGTGGAATTGGTGAGACCTCACCTGCTAGAGCCAGGAACAGTGTACTTTGTTTCTTAGATAACAAGAAATGGAGGTGTGACTGAGTGAAAGTCAGTCTTGGGGCAGTTTATAGGTAGAATGGACAAATGATTGGCTGGAGCCAGAGGAATGAATTGGGTGCGGGTCCGAGAGGCTTAGGCAGAGGTGAGAAGGAACAGACACACAGGGCTGGTAGAGCAAATGAAAAGCGCAGGTCAGTTCACTTCTAAAAAAAAGAAAAATCAGATCATCGCGACAGAGCGGACTGAAGGTTGCAGGTAGGGACAAGGATGACCTAGGTTTTCACTCCCCAGGGAAGAGAGCATGAAGGTGACAAGAATGGAAAAGTGTGAATGTGTGGGTGATGAGCTGTTTTCCTCTGGCTGAGTTTGAGGTGGACCTTCTAGGTGGAAACATCACACAGCTGGCTGGAAGTTTGGGACTGAAGGCCAGGAAAGAGGTTGGGGTTGGAGCAGTGATTTAGGAGACAAGGGGCTAGAAGAGACCTCCTAGCCCCAGAGAGAAATCAGCTCACCAGGGAGAGAACAGAGGAGATAATGATGCGTACTTAGGAAGAAGGTACAAGAAGCCGTCCTGAACCAGAGTTGAAGGGTCACCCAGAGTGCTGTCAGCTTGCAGATGAGGACATTACTCAGCTTTTGGTCCTGTCTGCTCAGTCCTGTGCTTCTCACAGCCAGGGTCCTGTCATCTTTGCTTCCCCTTCGGGACTGTGCCACTCCTACTTTTGGTGGGGAAGACTGTGATTTCTGGTTTTAAGTGGCTCTGGTATGTCCACTTGTTGAACAGGACCTGCTATGCCATTTGTCTTCGTGGCAGCTCAAACCTGTGAAAGGTGGTGGGAAATGACCGTGAACTTGCAGGCTTGTGATCCTGCATGGGAAAGAAGCACAAACCCTCACTGTGGTTCTCTGAGTATGTGCCAGTCACTCTGCTCAGCATTTTGCAAGTGTCATTTCCTTTAATCTGCCACCCACTTGACCAACTATTATCATCATCGCATTTACGGGACAGGAAATGGATTCCTGGAGTGGGTCAGGTCCCAGAGGCAGTAGATAGCAAAGGTTGGCGTCCAGGCGTACCAGCCCCAAGGCCCTAGCTGTTAACTGCTGCGTGAGCCTGAGAGAGACACAAAAGCAAGAGGAATGAGGGTGAGAGAACTTTCCAGAAGATTAGTTGAAATGTGGATTACTAAAGATGCCTTGAGCTGATTTTAGGGGAGGCTCCTACCGCCATCAAAGCAGTGGGAAGCCTAAGTGAGATCTTACGGCTTTCTGATGCCGTCTACCGTCTCCCCACCTTGAGATATGCAGACTACTGCTTCTCCAAAAGGAAGTCATGCAAGATACCAGAGAGGCAGGGTTCCTGTGTTGTGGCTTCGGGTCCTGTCGCCCTTGGACAGGTCTTTGCCCTTGGCCACAAGTCTTTTCATCCATCACCATTTACTTGGAGTGGGTGGGCGTCTGACTTGCCCGACCTCGGGGCTCTGTTTGTCCCTGGCACCTAGTGCAATGGTTTGTAACTGGAAGAGCTACCCCTTGCTGTGCGCTAGATTCCAGTGACTAGAGGACTCAACAAGACAGCACATGGGAAGAATTCAGCTCAGCACCCTGATAGGATTTTCTTGGTGTGATAGAAGAGCAAAGGCGGGAAGACAAGGAAAAGGCCATTACTGTGGGCACGGGAGGGCTGCAGAAGAGTGCCAGCTCCCTCTAAGGCGGGCAAAGAAGCCATTGGGCTTTTATCAGGTTTGACAGAGGGTGGAGTTTGAGGGGGCGGGCAGAATGACGTAGTGACAGCTGATTGGGGAGATGCTGGGGCACCCATGAAAAGCAGGAAGTTTAGTTTGGGCTTGGAAGAAGAAAGTGGAAATCAGTATTGGAGGGCTCGATGTCCCCTCAGGGGCCAGCGCAGTGTTGGTCAGGCACTACGCAGGGCCTGACAGAGTTCCACAGGGGCGGAACCTATCACACCTGACACCTGGCTGGCTGCACTACAGCTCTGAATATTTGCTGCAGAGCCGGAGCTGGAATTGGAGTCATAGTTCCCTGAACAACCCCCGCCCCCAGCACCAGCCACTGGGCCACTCCCCTGGTCCTCCAGGCTCCCTGTACATCTCCAGCCAGCTTCTACCACACACCAACCATCCTGTGCACCACAGAAGGAAGACAAGTACCGGTGTGAACCCAGGAAGGTAACCCACAAGTGCAGGGAGTCCCCAGTCTCCCCCCCAGGCACCACGGTAACTACTTGTGTCTCTGAGCTTAGCAGAGAGCTGACTTGGATAGTCCCTCCTCTGCAAAGCCAGTGGGTCTGGGAGGGAGCTGGACTCCTAGCACGCCGCTCCCTGACAGGGAGGCAGCTCCTGACCTGGAGGCTGGCCTGGAAAGCCAGGAGGTTGAGTAACGGGGCTGGGTCACTTCCCATAGGTCACAGCCTGCATAACCGGCAGCAAGTTTCTTCAGCTCTGCCAGCCTTGGGGTTTCACCAGCTTTACAATAATGATGATCATTTGCAGGGTGGCCCTGAAGCCAGGATGGCGCCCACGTGTGATGCCTGTGACACTGAGGGCTGGGGCGGGGGTCGTAGTCTCTTGCTATCCCCTCCTCACTGTGGGCTGGGAGGACTGGGGCACATGTTCCTCTCATGATAAACTCGAAAGCAAAATACAGAGCTAGCTGGGCCGAGAAGGGGCTGCTTGGAAGGCTGCTTTGGGTTCGTTATAGGTGTTCATTATGGGTACGTGGAATGTGGGATCTTTGTAAGCATCATGGATCACAAAAACCCAACAGGGATAGTGAACTTGACCTGATCAGATAGATTTGGACAGCAGAGGACAGAATCATAGGAGAGGGAGGTGCTGATGAAATGTTCAGAGGCAGGAATGTGTGGCCTTTTCAGAGGTGGATAAGGAAAGTAGCCAAGTGGGAAGAGAAGACTCGCCCCAAAGATGAAGGGATCCCTGGGCCTGTCCTTTCTTCTGGTCACCCTCCCCACGTGTCACTGAAATGATTCCCAGCCACCCCAAAGCCCTCGACAGCAGAGACTGTGTTGAACCCACCTCAGCCCTCACCAGAATTGATAGGGCCGGGCACGTGGTGGGTGCTTGATACAGTCATCCTCAGTATCTGCTCAGGGTTGGTGCCAGCACCCCTTGTGGACACCAAAGTCCACAGCGCTCAAATCCCATCTATAAATCCCTGTAGTATTTGCACAGAACCGACACCCATCTTCTGCTCTTCTTTAAATCATCTTTAGATGACGTATAAGACATAACACTGTGTAAATGCGTTGAAAATAGTTGTTGTACTGTGACGCGGAGGGAATAATGACAAGGAAAGAAGTCTGTCCGTATTCAGTACAGATGCACTTTTTATAATGCTGGGGAAAGAACCCAGGGCCTGTACATCCTAGGAGAATCTACACGTGAGGGGTAGCGCTTGCTCTAACTCTGAGCTGCACCCCAACTCCTGCGGTGTTTTAGAGGAATATTTTTGATCTGTTGTTGGTTGAATCTGTGGGTGTGAATCCCGTGACTGCAGATGCGTGTCGTGTAAATGAGTGTGTGTGGAGTGTGCGGACACATTGGACGAGGGAAGTGATGGCCGGATGATAGAAGGTCTGACATAGGCGAAGGAAACTCCCAACCTACTAGATGTTTGGTACGAGTTCATGTTCTCTAAAATCGAAGAATGAATTTTAGGACCAATAGAGATTAAGAGCAGAATATATTTATTGAGAGAAAGAAAGTGTCTGTCTGAGGGTCAGAAGGGGTCCCGAGCAGGTTGCCAGGGGCTGTCTTTTCTAGGGACTTTTATAGAGTAAAATCATGGGGTAAGATGGGTTCAAGGTGGGAATAAAGGAAACTCTGCGAGGTAGGCATAAGGTGGGACAGAACTATGGTTAACCCAAGAGATTTAATTGCTCAGGTAAAATCGATTAGATGGGGAACAAATGGGGAAGCGAGTCCCATAGTAAGCAGGCATTCTTATGGAGCAGTGACTCTTCCTGTAGGGAGTTGGGACAGTTCTGGCTTTCCCAGGGTGATAGAGACCTATTTAGAATATCAGTCCTTACAATATGGGTGCATTTGTTTGATCTTTTGTCTTGAGGCCTGGCCCACAGCAGGAGGTGTCTGTCTCCCCCAGTTGCAAGGTGTCTGGGCTTCTGCACTGGCTCCTTGGAGGACCTAGCCCTGTCTGACTGCCTGTAATATTTTTAACTAACTCAGCTTCCCGTAACAGTCTTGGGATGAGGATAGGAGCCCATTGGGTTGTTTCAGTGGGGAACTCTCTCTCTGAAGGGGCTGCCTTAGGAAAGCGTAAGCAGAGTGCTAGGTGCAGGATGGGCTGGGAGCAGGCTGGACGGAGGACCACAGGGAAGAATGGGGTCACGGAGGCGTCAGAGGGTAGAGTCCTGGGCTCACCCATGGGATGGTGGAGGAGCAGGCACAGCCGGGTGGTGAACTAAACAAGCCCTCCACAAACATTTCCATCCTGTGGCTTCTTCTGGTGGCTTCTGTGATTCCTAAGATTTTACCTCACTTCTCCTCATGCCCAGAATAGTAATAGTTGAAAAGTCATAAAAGATTCCTAACAGTTAAGAAGAAGAGAGAAGCCACAGGGACCTACAGTTCTATCCCCCTGACTTGGACATGGAAAGCTGGTGGTGGGTGCGCCCAAGGAGGGACGGGGTGAGGGCACTTGGTGGGCACCGGGTCGGGGAGGGAGGAGAGCCGGGCCATGGCAGAGCTGACCCCGGGCGTGCTGGCCTCTGTGTTCTGTTTTTTCAGCAAACGTGGAATTCCTATCTTTGCTGCTAGAGAGTGAAGGATAAAGGAGGAGAAAGAATTACTACTTTTTATTTTTGGCTCAGTCAAATGTCTTGACTGCTTCGGCTCTTTGAAATGGTCATACATAATGTTCCCACAATTTTATACACTCCTCGCTACGGACCATCCTCCAGAGAGAACGTGTCCCAAGGGGACATTCCTGCAAGAACAAGGCCAGAGGGGGAGTTGAAAGGCTCCTCAGAAGCACAGTCTTCTGCAGATGAAAGGCTCCTGCACTGGCTCTGAGGTGTTCAGAGACCAGTGGTGAGATGAGATCTGCCGCCAACGTTAGGTAGAGACCAAAGACACCTGGAATTTCCAGTTACCACCTCAGAAAGTGTGAGCACAAAGGATGGGAAGAACTCAACAGGAATTTCTAACCCCAGAACCTCCACATGGATGGTTCTGTCATGCCTGATTTGTTTCTGGGTATGACTTGCAGCCGATATTAGAGAACACATGGCCTGTCTGCCTGCTTGACTTCAATGTAGCCTATGGGCTGGGTCCCCCTTCAACCAGGCTTGGAGGCTCAACCACTAAGAGGTGAGGAAAGCCATCCAAGCCTGTGGGCTTTGTCAAAGCAAAGGACAATGTCCTTATTTCGTGTGCCCAGAAATGTAGTCAAGCGTTATTCTAGATGCTTTTCCCGAACGTGTTTTAGATGGGATTAACATTTGAATCAGCAGACTTTGAGAAAGTGATTGCTCTCCATGGTGTGAGTGGGACTCACCCATCACTTGAAGGCCTTCCCTCAAGTAAGCAGAAGTCAGTCACGAACACCCTCGGGACAGGAATCGCAGCATGGGCTCTTCTGATCTTTAGCTCACAGCCCCTGCAGATCTTGGATTTGCCGTGCTCCGTAACTGAGCCAGTTTCCTAAGTAAATCTTTCTTCCTGGACATGTCTTGTCGGTTCCGTGTCTCCAGAAAAACCCTGACACATGCAGGCACTTAGGTTTGGAGTAGCTCTGTACTTGGGGATGTATCCATGCAGTAGAAATCAGTGGGAGTGGAGAGACCCATCAGACTTGGTGCTGCTGGGCGGAACCACTCCTTTTAGCTGAGGTCTTCCAAGCTGTTAGTACAGCTTGAATGTGTGTGAGCCATAGATAATTCCAAGCGTGCTGAAAGTTCAGAGGAGAGCATTCGCTGCATCTATTAGGGAAGGTTTGACTGTTATTTAAAGAAAGCAGAGCATGATAATTACTGGCCAAAGAGGATTCCCTTGGCTCAATATTAGAAAACAGACAAAGAACAGAGTACACAATGTTGGAAAACATTTATCTTGAAGAGTGAAGCATGAACTTTACTCTGAACTGGATGGTCAACCCACAAGTATTCTAGTTTATCTTAGTATGCTGGTTCCACAAAGTTTCAGCCACTTAGTGTTCCTGGTTTGGTGTGACACCTGTAGAGCTTTATGATTTGGGACATGCATGTTAAATAGAGTGGGGATTCTGAGAGTTCAAGTGAGCAGGAACCAGGGCTGGGCAAATCAGGCAGGGAAAAGAGGGCTGATACAAAGGACTCAGTGGAGAAAATAAGGCACAGATCTTTCTAGCAGAGAGTCATTCGTGAGAAACAGAGGTGTGTGGCCAGATGGTCTGAGAATCATTTTTAAATAGGTGACCGTAATTTCAGAATGAGAAGAATCATGATCACACCTGTGGTGGCCCACAGGCCCAGAGGTGATGAGTTAAATCTCAGCAAACAGAAGGGGTCTCGAGGATCAGTTTTGGCCACAGCTCTTTCAGTGATGACAGAAAATGTTGGGCTCATAGGGTAGTGTGATTCTGACATTACCCCATAGGGTGAAGGAGGGGAGAGATTTCTAGCCAACACAGAAAAGAGAGCTTCATGTATTTTCACTGCAATAATACAGTCTTAAAAATATTGTTCCAGAGTTAGGAGTGAAAATGAAACAAATGTCGGATAGTGAGGTTCTAGTGGGAGATTGACGTGCAGCCCCTTCTTAACCAAACTGATACCCTGAGACGCCGCGTTCTCTCTCCAGTCTAGGTCTCATCTCGTCTTTGCTGGTGACTGCATCCCCACTACCCTGACTCCTCCACGACCACTGCCAGGGACCTTTCTGAGGAATGATCCACCTGGAAGCCTTTCTTCTTCTTCTTCCCATGAGCCGCACAGCCCTGCCGCTCACTTGTCTCAGCTCTGCACCTGGGAGGCTACAGATGGTCTCCGATTCACAAGGGTCTGGCTAATGATATTTCTTTTTCAGCCTTGTGACGGTGTGAGAGCAATACACATCCTGTAGAAATCATACTTGCAGCTTTGCATCTGGATCTTTTCCCAGGCTAAGGGTGTGTGGTGTGATCCTCTCTCAAGATGCTGGGGCAGCAGGGAACCAAGTGGTCACAATGGGACGCGGTGCATTGTGCGGTGAGGCTGCAGTGTTGTAGGTTAGGTCTGTTAGGTGCGTTTTTGACTTAGGATATTTTCAGCTTATGATGGGTTTATCAAGATGCAACCCCCAGGTAAGTCAAGGAGCATCTACATGTCACTGCCTACTATACTACATCATCCCTGAAGACAGGGTTGTGACTTGTGCAGCATATGACTCCAGTGCTTGGAATAGGGCCAGGAAGTCCCTCCTTGCCCCAGGCCTCCATGAATCTGATTGGGCTTAACCAGTCTCATCTACATAGTTGATTCCGTTGTTAAACCTGCTTTGACAAAGAGACTTACCCTCTGCAAGTATTCCTTATTGCACGTTCTCGAGTGGCCACTCTAATTCTTCCACAGACAGGGTTTCCTTTCTTGAGCTGTAGCTTCCCCTGTCTGTGCCAAACACGCTGCCACTGAGTCTCCTCAGTTCCTGTTAGAGACGGAGGCCGGTGACCTCCATTAGAACTTGTGTCCATTCCTGGTTTGTGGACAGTTGGCCTAAGTAGACTCTTGGTCCCAGCCTTTGGTTGTATATCACAAAATTGGATTTTTTTTTTCCTAGTGTACATTTTTCGGCCTGCTTTTTGGCCTTATTTTCAGTGTATCTCTTTTAATAGGTGGTGTGTGGTCTAGCTTTGTTGTATACCTAATACTGACTCTGGGAGGACTCCGGGACTCCTTACCTGGGCTTTCAGTGGTCCTGTATTCCAGGGACTGGTTATGGGTGCAATTCTGCAAGCCTAAGGGTGGTTCAAAATGTGTGTCAGAAACACGCTCAAAGGCCTGGATTTTCTATATTTGGGAGAATGAATTTTTTCCCCTGCAAATTGCAAATCAAAGACCAGCTGTACTTTCCCAAGAAAAAGTCCAATTATACTCATGTCAGGTGGAGTCCCATTCCTGTGATGTAAATGTGAGGTCATGGCCCAGGCCCAGCATGGTTCCCCAGAGATATTCATGCCCTAAGACCTGGATCCTGGGCTTGTGTCGCCTTTCATGGAACAGAAGGCTTTGTGGGTGTAAGGAGACAGCCCAAGTGGGACCACTCTGATCCTGTAAACCTTTGAAAACAGGGAAGCTTCACTGCTTGGGGTCAGAGAGTTGTGGCAGAAGGTGATATCATTAGAATTCCAGTTGGGAGAAGGATTCGATGTGTCCTTGCTGGTCCTGGAGTGTAAATAGGACCCATGTGTCTTCTCTAGAACCTTCCATAAGCAACATGGCCCTGCTGAGAGCCCAGTCCCACCCTAAGAAGAGGACCCAGTAGCCACGCTGGGCTCCAGAGCTGTGAGATAACAGAGGTGCTGTTTTAAGCCACTGAATTTGGAGAAACCCTGGTCCAGCAGCCACAGAGGATGAGCGCGACCCTTCGTAGAGCTCAGCTGGGCCTTGGATGGGAAAATGTGTCATTTCCTCGCCTCTTAGACCCGTGGGAGGCAAAGCGGCTCCGTGCGGCCCCTTGTAGCTGGTGCTGGATGGTGAGACCGGAGGCCCGGGAACGCTGGGGTCTTCGTCGGGCTTCACAGCAGCTCTCTTCCTGGGCAGGAGCCCCCGCAGGGTGGCACGTGTGGAGAGCCACAGCCTTCCTCGGCAGCCAGAGTGTGGCCATTTCATCACCTGCCGGGGAGCTTGCCAGGTCCAGCCAGATTCCCAGAAAGCCATTGTCCAAATTCAAATGCTCATTTCATGCTGACACCAGCCCAGCTGCACTGCAGAGCAAGGCTCATCCTGCGGCGGAAGCCAGCCGCGAAGGCGAGCATTTCTGAGAAAGACCTGGCAAGCAGCGCCTCACCTCTCTGAAGCCTGCTCCCTATTCAGAGACGGGAAATACGCTTCTGCAGAAACAGGGCCGGAACAAAAGGCTCTGCTGGCTTTGCCCTGGATTCCCTGTGAGTGACTGGCTTTCCTAGGCAGCAACCAGGGTTAATGAGCTCCAGGACAGAGATGGGCTCCATTTGCAGGCCAGTTAGTTCATTTCATGGAGAGAGACTTCCTCTAATGCAGAATGCCTTTATTGAGCACCTCATATATACTCAGCCCTATGGGAGGGCATTGGGGGATAAGAAAAACAAAAAGCCCCCCCCCCACCAAATTGATGCTGTGATGGGCAGAGGGCGCCTGTGAACAGAGAAGGATGGGCCGATGTGGAAAGGCGGGTCAGAGGTTCACGGGCATCAGCGGAGGAGATGTTAATCCTGCCTGCACATTCCAGGGAAGCTGAGCTAACAGATGGCGTGAGCCAGGCCTCCGTGGAGGGTCAGGGATAAATAATAGCTGATGATAGACATTTGCTGCTTTACACTTGGTAATTTCACTGCAGTGGAATTTTGCTGCGCAGAGCATGACCAAGGTGTTTGTATGCAGGAAACTGTTGGGCTGGGTGGCAGTAGCATGAAGATGTAAAAGTCCATATTTTTAGCAGCAAGGTGTTCTCGTGGGTCCTAGCATGTTGTGCTTCTGGTTCCTCTTGGTGGCCAAGGAGATGTCCTGGTGCCAAGAGCCGCCTTCTCTGTTCACGAGTTCTACATCTGCAGACTCGATCAACCATGGATCTGAAATATTCAGAAAAAACCTGCGCCTCTACAGAACACGCACAGACATTTTTCTTGCCATTATTCCCTAAACAATGAAATATAAAATTATTTACATGGCATCTACAGTGTATTGGGTATGGTAAGTGATCGAGAGATGGTTTGAAGTATATGCGAGGGTGTGTATTGGTTCTGTGCAGATACAGTGCTATTTTACCTAAGAGTCTTCAGCATCCGTTTATCTCTGTGGTGTCCTGGAACCAGTTCCCTGCAGGTACTGCGGAGTGACTGGATTTGCACTGCATTTGTATTCATTTCTATCGCCTTCTCTGTTTGTATTCAGATCTGCAATTTCATGCCAGTGTCTTGCGTTCCAGACACTACCTCAGGCTGTGATCTAGTTTCCCCTCTCTCTGTATTTGTAGCTTCCATAGGCAGCAGTGGAAAGTAGCCCCAAGTGGCTGGTGTTCCTGGAGGAAGGAAGGAGGGTCTCACAAGCCATGGTCAGATAGAAGACCATCTCTTAGGCACTGGTGGATGATTCGAGTTTTTGAAGAGATAGTAGTAAGATCTAATCAGAAGATCAAAGGTAACAGATGCTTAAATAGAATGAAGTAGGGTTTTTAAGTAACCAGGGAAGGACTGGGGATGGTTTTACAGACTTGTGAGAGTTCTCTAGGAGCAGGTTCAACTCGGCTGCAGGCTTGCTTCCCCTCATGTCAGCTCCCCGCCTGCTGAGGCGGCCGCTGGGATAAGCTCAGCAGACTCTGCCAGTCCCTGCCTGCGTCTTCGCTGGAGTCTGAAAGTCACAGTGATGGTGCTCTGTGTGATATGATTCACGCTTTGTCCTCGGCAGTAGCCAAGGACACATCGTATTTACCCACGAGCAAGGTTTCCACTTATGGCAGGTTTCATAAGGGGGTGACATTTGCCATAATGGGAATAAAATCCATTGTCTCAGGACCTTGGCATGCTGTCTTCAGGGATGATGTTGAAGTCAGGATGCTTTTTCTGTAGTATCTAATTGAGAACCCTACACGATTAGCCTAAGCAGCAGGGGTTTTAAGGCCTTCCGTAACCAGAGGTCCGGAGGAAGTCTAGGCTCAGCACTGGCTTGGTTGACGGCTCTGGCTCTGTTAGCCCGAGTCCCCCGGGCTTTCCCCCGGCCCTGCGATGAGAGGGTCAGATGCTTCTGGGTCTCATCTCCAGAAGGAGGAAGGGGGTTTCTTCCAGGATGTCTTCAAGAGAAGAAGCAAAAACTATTCCAGAAGTTTTCAGGAATGGTATTTTCAGAAAAAAAATTTTTTTTCATTTTATTTCTTGAAAAAAATCTCAAATTTAGAGAAAACCTTTTAGAAAACTATAAAAACTATTTGAGAGCAATTAGCTAATGTGAAATGCATCGGAATGGTTTGGTGTCTATTTCCTGTGAACAAAGACATTCTCCTACAAAGCCAAAATTCAGATCCACAGGTTCCATTCGAGTTGTGTCACTTGCCCAAAAATGTCCTTTCTAGGGGCCCTGACTTTCATGACCTTGATACTTTAAAGATTATCCTATTGAATGGTCCTCAGGTTGGGTTTATCTGATGTTTCCTCATCACTGGGTCCAGGTTTGTGTTCTTGGCGGGAATACCACGAGCGACACTGTTGGTCCCATCATCTTGTCGATCTTATCGTTTGGGACATGATTTTGATTTTGTTATGACTGGAGATGTTGATGTTGATCATTTGACGGAAGTGGTGCTTGCCAGACTTCTCTACTGTAACGATACTGCACTTCTCCTTTGTAATTAAGAGATCAGTGGCTCCCCTGGGCCCATGAGGGTTTGGGCCCAGGGTCCCCCACAGATGCACAAGTCCCTCAGAGACAGTGGCTTCGTGCTTGCACATAACCTGCACATGTCCTCTGGTGCGCTGGAAACCATCTGTAGATTACTTACAATACCTAAAATAGTGTACGTGCTGTGTAAATAGTTCTATTGTTTAGGGGGTAATGATGAGAAAAATGTACATGTTCAACACAGAAGCAACTATTTCTCCAAATGTGTTTTTTTTTTTTTTCTTTCAGATGAGCTCTCACTATGTTGCCCAGGCTGCCCTTGAACTCCTGGATCAAGAGATCCTCCTGCCTCAGCCTCCCAAGTACTGGGATACAGGTACAACCCACTGTGACTGGTTTTGAATATTTTTGATTCAAGGTTATTGAGTCCATGGATATGAAACCTAAAAATACAGAGGTCTAACTGCATTTTGTAGGGAGATGCTTTGCCAGTTTGGAAATATATTTATTTATCTCTATATTAATTTTAATGTAGACTCCTAAATTCCTATTTTATTCAACGGACTATGATTATTTATTGTTATGTTCCGAAGATCGCTGATTCGGCTGGGAGGGACTCCTTCGAGCTGGCTCTGTGTCCTCTTGCAATGTCCCCCGATTATTTGGGCACACCCTCGGGTCCTGGAAGAATAAGATCGCTTTGCATTCTTTTTGTTCTTTCCTGGCTCCAATCATGAGCTCAGCCATTTAGGGGAGAGAGCAGTCAGCATTTAGATACTCAGTGTTTTCCCTGCTCCTGGGTTGTAATCGCGGCTAGACTGTCTCGTTGGACAGGGGATACATCTTGCTGGATAGACCTTCATCTGCACTGTGTTTACACTCATGGGCACCAGTATACACACTGACTTGTCTGTATATTGCTATCCCTGAGGTCACACCAACATCCCCACTTCCAGCACAACCCCACATGGTTCAAGTTCATCTCTGCTTCCCCATAGTTGTATTTCCTGTTCCTGTAGTGAGGCCCCTGCCTGTCTTTACTGCTATCATATTTGTGTCCTTGATGAATTCCCCATGTGACAATTTTCTTGTAGTCCTTCCCCGTGGTCACCATCATCATCTCACTTGGGCTCTAATGCCCTGCCCTCCTTTTTTTTTTTTTTTTAAATCAATTTACAGTCACAGCTGATCCACCCCGTGCAAAGGGGATGCAATAACCTTTATTTACACCAGGCGAGCCAAGCTGCCTCTGTGGATGGGGTGGGGTTATCTTTCACTGAAGTATATGGTTTGAGTAGGTACCTAAAAAGAAAAACAAACAAACAAATAAACAATCACAGTTGTCTTAGGAAGGAGGGAGGATAAATGTTGAATTAGCAATGGCTGCCCATGGAAAGAGCCATGCACACACATTCCCATTACTGGAAACACACACACACACACACACACACACACACACACACACCAGCCCACGTCGGCAGCCACGTGAGAGTGGACGCAGAGGCCTCTATCAGCTTCCCAATGATGGGATGCTCAGCTCCCTGCGCTGGAGCCAAGGAACACTGTCATTGGACTCTGAGAAAAGAGCCTGTAACGTAAACAGCCCCCGGAATAGCAGACTATTCACACAAGGGTTTTGGAGTACAGCCCAGGGCTTAAGTCATGGCAGAATAAATACATTCTGAAATCACAGCCCGGCTCTTCCCCACGCCAGGGCCCTCCCTCCTCCCTCCTCCGTGTCACTGTTTGCATCAAAGCTATGCGCATGTGAAATGTTAAAGGCACTGACAACTTTCTCCAGGGAAATGTCGTACACATTTCCGCTGTCACCGTGTTGTTTATGAGTGTAAGTTCCTGGATTCCCGGGCCACCTGGCTTGAAAAACACCCAACACTGGGAATTGTTAGACCTAAGAATTTTTGCCTATCTGAAAATCAGCTCTTGCTGTGGTCTTGATTTGCATTTCTTTAATCGTGACCGCAGCATCTTTTCAAATGGTTAAAAATCATTTTTGTTTTTTCTGTTAAAGCCTGCTTATTGCTTCTGAACATTTTCCTCAATGCATGGATAGTCTTTTTTTACTGATTGGTGAGAACTCTTTGTATATTGAGAAAATTGGAATATGGTTTTGTGAGATGAATTTCAAATATATTTTCTCACTTTGTCTTTTTTTTTTTTTTTTTTGGTGGGAGTTTTTTTTTCTCCCAGATAATATATTTTGTTTCTTTTAAGTACATTAATCTTATTATTTTTTTTTTTTTGCTTAAGACTTCACCACCTGAAAAATGAAAGTCTGTAAAAGAATACTGCAGACGACTCCTCTCTCTCCCTGTCTGTCTCCCAGCCTGAGCAGTTTGATGTTCACCCCGACACTCAGCTGAGGCCTTCAGTGAACCTTCTTTTATCGAAAGCTGGGAGTGGCCATATGCCAGGTGCTATTTAGGTGCTGGGATAAAAAGATTCGGAGGTGAGTAAGACCCAGTCCTCCAAGAGCTCAGAGTGTTGTCTTGTGAACAAATGAAGTGCGTGGTTAAAGTCTGCACAGGATGGAATGCAGCCAACCTCCCTTCCCAACAGGCCCCAAAATTTCACAGATGTGGTGACCTTGGATTTGCATGTTGCCAATGGAACAGGCTCCTGCCAGGTAAATCAGTAGTGAGGTGGAGAAGGTTGTTCCAGGCAGAGGACCTACCTGAGAGCTGAGAGGACGCTGGGCTTGGACTTTGCTCCTAGCGCTATGAAGGCTTACGAGATGGGAGAGATAGATTTGTAATACAGTGCTTAGAGGTGGTAGAGTTAGAGACCTAAACACCAGATAGCAGCACAGTTCATGGGACTCTTGGGAAAATCCAGGACCAAGGAGGAAGCAGCAGAGGGGATGGAAAACCAAGGATGAGTGTGAAGACTGCACAGGCGAGAGGGAAGTTCTGTGAGCGTTAGGGAGCAAGGAAACTGGGGGTGCGGGGACTGAAGCGGAAGGCAGGATCTATGAGGTCCTGAGCCTCTTCCGGTGTGGTTGCCGCTGCTGACCACTGAGGAGGAGCAGCAGAAGGAGACGCCTGTTGTGGGGCTGGGTGATTAGTTTTGAACTTACCTCGTTTATGGTGCTGATGGACATCTCAGTGGAGACAGGCCGTGGGCGTGTGGGAATAAACGGGGTGATTTGGGGGAGCTCACACAGTACACAGCCACTTCTTTCCGCCACTGCTCAGGGTTGAGGCTCTGATAGTGGAGGGTGTTATAAGCTGGTTTGTGAATGTTCCCAAAGGGCCCATGGATGAAAGTCTTGGTCTCCAGAGTGGCTCTCCTGGAAGGCTGAAATTATTTATTGTTGATTACAATTGCTAAAAATCGAAGAATGAAAGTTCAAGACCAGAGTGCAGTATATTCCTTCCAATGTAGCAAAGGAATTGACAAATAAAGACAACAATATCAAAATGTAAGAAGTTAGTAGAGGAGAAAAGAAGAAGCAAAATGAACAAATAAACAAACAAACAAGAAAAACCATGGTGAACCAAAATCTCAGTAATGGGATGGTGGAAGCGTTTGTCCGAAAAGATCTGCGATTATGATAAACGTTACCACCTAAAGGCCTTTTGGCTTTTAAAAGACATGGAATTCCAGATTTGATTTTTAAAATAGGATTCAGTTTTTGCATTATTTGCAAGAGACATACTTAAGAAGTAATGACATCACATAGACCAAAATTAAATAGGAAAAGTTACATCAGACAAACACTAATAAAATAAAAACACATAGCAAGTTGAATACCAGACAAAATAAATTTTACAGCAATGTTTATTGTTAGGAATGAAAAGAAACGTTCATAATAAGAACGGAACACTCCAGCAAACAGAAACAGTAACCATAGATTTTTATGTCCTTAACATAGTTGCAATATTTATAAAGCAAAGCCAATATAATTACAAGAAAATGTGTCAGGAAATTAAGTGATTAAGTTGGCAAAAACAAGGGTGTGAAAGATTGTAACAGCACAATGAAAAAGCTTGTCTCTCCACCAAACAAACAGAGAAATTATGCATTATTTTCAAGCACGCTTTCAGTATTTATAGAACCAGATCCTATTAATAATGTGGTCATATCCTGATTGCAATGCAATTAAATTAGAAATCCACAATTAATATTGTATGACAAACCATAAGCCCAGATATTTGTGAACGATGATGCTAAATCCTAAACTAGTTTTTAGGTTACAGAGGAAATCATGGTAAACATTACCAAAGGAATGCTTGTGGCTTTCTGCACATACCAATTAACTTACTACCTTGTTAAAGTAGTAACTTGTTTCATAATCTTGATTTATGCATAAACAGTTTCTCTTGTATCTTCTCTTTCCACCCTCTACTATCTAATTTTCAAACTTTTTGCTTTTATGTTTGAAGAACATTTTCCAGACATCCTCTTTACTTTTATAGCTTTTGTATTTTCATTCTTGTTCTTTATCCTCAGTAACTTCTACTTTTACACTGGAACATTTATTTTCTCAATGATTTTTGGCTTTCGGTCACTACTTTTGTTTTTAACTTTCGAAGCTCATCAGCATCTAACCTTCCCACTTAAGTATATTTTACCTTGTTATTCTAAATGCTGACTTTTAAAATAATAACCCTATTTTAAGAGTTTAGTCCTTTTGAAAATTTTATCAGTATCTTTCCCACCTTGTGTCCAAAGTTCTTACCTTGTATTTGTTACGTATGAAGTATTTTCCTGCTGTTATCTACCGGCTTCACTTTTCATTCTAAATTTCTAGAATAAGAAGCATCCCTGGAAACATGGCCTCAGGGGGGCGGACTGCAGGGGATGCACAGGCCGGGTGAGTGAGCTCCGGTTCTGCTGATGCTCTCCTCCCCTCCAGCCACCTGGCTGAACTTCTGGCTCATGCATGGATCTCAGCACCCATCCAGGTTGGTTTTCCATGCTGGGGGACCCCTGAAACTCCTGGATTCACTGCTCTGTGGATTCTGGTTCCCTCTGGGCAGATTCAGTGCAGGCATGCATTGCTTAATGGTGGGGGTACCATCTGAGAAATGCATCGCTGGGCAAGTTTGTGGTGCAAACATCACACAGTGTACTTCTATCAACCTGGATGGTCAAGCCTACTACCCACGGAGACGATGTGGGATGGTCTGTTGCGTCCCTGTGATAAACCTGCACAGCAAGTTACTGTACTCCGTGCTGTGGGCAACTGTAACACAGTGGTATTTTACATTTGATCATTTCTAAACCTAGATATGATACTAGGCAATGCGAAGTTTTCAGCTCCCGTGTAATCTTCCCACTGTCATATATATGGTCCATCATTGACAGGAACATTATTACCTGGTG
The DNA here is from genome assembly GCA_004363535.1 of Dasyprocta punctata. Lineage (NCBI taxonomy): Eukaryota > Metazoa > Chordata > Mammalia > Rodentia > Dasyproctidae > Dasyprocta > Dasyprocta punctata. The sequence continues at coordinate 31,189 of RJWM01007409.1, forward strand.
CCTGACTGAACGTGATTTACTGCTATAATTTTTCTTCCTCTCTCTGAGGTCTCATGCCATGCAGCCATTGCTCCTGGGCTGTCTATGACAGTGGCATGCTCCGAGGCTGGACAGACTGCAAGCACAGCAGGCGGTCCTGGTTGCAGACCATGGCCTGAGCCCAGGAAGGAACTGGGTGGCCTTGTTGTCTGGTGAGCATCCCGGTGCTTTCCTGGCTTGGGCTTCTGGATTGCTTGCACTTTTACTTTATTTCTGAATTGTGGAAATGTAGATTTATTATTATTATTATTGATAAACAGTTCTCCTTAGCTCCCTCTAGTATTATAGCATACAACAAGAGCTTGGCTAGGGCAAAATTCGACATTTGCTTTTGAGTCTCAGGATTGATTGCTACTGTCCTGCTGGATGGGAAGCCTTCCTCCAAGTGGAGGACCGGAATGGAACCGCCAGATGAACTGAGTGTCAGGCCCTACAGGATAGGGAACCGAGTGCACTTCTCACTGGAGCCCGGGGAGAATTCTCAAAGCTCAGAGCGGCTTCTTGCCTTTTGCCTAAGGGGATACTCTTCAGGAAAGGTTAGATTCTATAAGGAAAACGGGGCCGACCTTTGGAGCTTTGTAAGGATGACATCATCATTGTTATAAATGAACACAGTCTTTCCATTTTCTCCTGTCATGACTTCTCTTTGCTTTCCCCGAGTCTGCCACTCAAAAATGAAGGAAGGGTTCTCTCCTGGGTGTTTGGGGTCCTGTGATAGAAAACGGGGTAGTAAGGTCTAAGACTTTCTAGCGTCAGAGTGGGGAGACTGGGAGTGGGGGGAACTGGGCCACACTAGCTAACGGTTACACCACAGAATGCCCCCGCAGACTGGGATGACCAGTAAGTGACTCTCCATCCGCCTTCAGCATCTCTCAGTGGGGAGCACCCTAATTACCTCACCTATGGAATGGGTTTGCCATTGTCCAGATTTTGGCTCAGCCAGCGAATCACCTCTGAAACTGATGACTGCGGAAAGCCCCGTAGAAAATCTCTTTTGTGCTTCCCTTATGGGACTCTATTCAGATGTCCAGATTCATTGCACCCAAATTACAATTCTTTGTTTTCCAAATAAATGCTATTTTCTTTGGGCTCCATGTCAATATTTTTCTTGCAAGTTATCAAACCTAAACTGGATATGGTATGACAGTACATGCCTGTATTCCCAGCCCCCTTCTAGGGTGAGGCAGCAAGATCACGAGTAGGAGCCCAGCTAGGGCAACTTAGCCACTTAGCATAACCCTGTCTCAAAATTAAAACAAAAAAAAAAAATTTTTTTTTTTGAAAGAGCCTAGAATGTATTCAGCGTGAAGGCCCTGGGTTCACGCCCTAGGATTAAAAAAATGAAAGGGAGAGTGAAAGAAAGAAAAATCTATTCTAAAGCAAAGACTCTTACTTTGGGATTTTTATGGAAGATTTTAAATATGTCATTATGAGAGGCTTTCAGTTGTAACTTGTACCTTCCTATTTTTGAGAAGGTTCAGATTTCTTATCCCCCTGGTTATCAAGGAAAAATAATTGAAAACAGAAAAAGTCCCTTCCCACTCTGCCACCTTCGCGCTATCGGGCCGAGCTGGCAGGAGCACCTTCTTTCCAGTTTTGATTTGGTTCCTTGGCAAGCCTCCTGCTTTCCTTTGACATATAGGTTCTCCCTGTCAATGGGTTCCTCTCAGCTCACACATGTGGTCTCTGGTGATCTCTTAAGTGTTTATTCATTCCACACTGCCTAAGGCAGAATTAATCATTCTGGTTATCTGAACATGGAGATTGCCTCACTCATTCATTTAAAAAGTGGCTGTGATGTCTCCTCTGTGAGCCATATCTGAATGCCATTATGAAGCGAGTGAATTGCTTCCCTATGAACCATTCTTTTAGAGGCAAATGTACTAGCCTAATGGGAAATTTCAGTCCGTGCTTATGTAAAGTACTGCAAATATATTCTGCCCCTGTGCCAGGGCTCAGAGGTTCATTGTCCTGTGTGTATCTGCACCCAGCCAGTTAAGACTCCTCCGTTGGGTTAGACTCTCATCCCTCCTCCTAGGCTGGGCGGCCAGCAGCATGCCTGGCAGTGGGCACATTTGTCAGATAAATGTGTATTCCTCACTAAACAGGTTTCAAAAGGTTCTTCTTTATAAAAATTGCTTCCACCACTTTCTATAGCTCTTTGCTTGGATTATGGGTCAGCAATATTTAGAAGTGAGATGCCCAGTTGTAGTTTGCCTTTATAGGCAAAGGAAATGTGCAGAGTTAACTGTCCAGACTCTAGCAATCGCGGGGTCCTGGGAAAGGGGGAAGGAGAGAGTGTGTTCATTTTATTAGCAGAGAAGCCAGGTGGTAATTCACCACAATGGTGCAAATGGAGGCATTTAGTATGTTGTGGTGCCTGGTATGCTGTTAAGAATACAGTGCCACTAGCTATCTTTGAGGTGTACGGAAGTCTTAGGGAGAGTCTTTTCCAGCTGCCAGGAATCAGAACAGACTTCCTCTAGGAGGTGGGGAATACCACATGCTGCCGGATTTGGGGTCTCCATACCCAACTTCTGCCCCTCAGCTCTGTCTTCTGTAAGAACAAAGTCAAGAGCCCCCTTAGAATGTCTGCTCTTGGAAAAATTCATTGCAACTTTATCCTGCATGTTCCTTCATTTTCTCTTCTCTCCCTCCTTTCCTCTCCGCACCGTATGCTACAGGGTGAAGTAGGTTTCCAGGAGTGGTTTAGTCCTCTTACCCAGAAGCAGTGGTGTGCCGGTAAATGCTTTGCACCCCGCTCTGCGGGAGAAAGGAGGAAGTGCCCATGCGCTCTGTTTGGCCATTTCCGTGGTGTGCGTGCTCCCAACCCTGGAGACGTCTGGCTACCGAGCTCCACGTCTGAGCAGAGTTAGGAAGAGATGTACACCATGGGCCCTGCCCACTGCCGTGGGCCAGCCGCTGCCATCACCAATGATTCCCACTCGGGGAGGCCTCGGGAAGTAGAACCTTCAAGCTGGACACAGTGGTCCTGGCGGAGCCCTTCAGATTAAACGCTGGGTTCTTCCTTCCCAGGCTCTGGAGGGAGCTGGGGCTGGGGGGTGGCGAGCAGCATTAGGCGGAGGGAGAAGCCACATGGAACTCAGATTCTGAAAGCTTTGCAGTCGGCCCATGTCGGCTGAGGCGGCAGGGCCTTTGCACCAGTTCGTCTCAGGCTACAGGCTCCTCTAGCCAAGGCGGACCCTGTGCAGGAGCCAACAAGTGCTCCCCGTGACAGTGGTCCCCACAGCTGGGCAAAGTCCTCCAGCATAGCCCGACTAGGGTGGTGCTTCACGTGTCAGCCACACCCGGGTGCATCGAGTTGATTGTGGAGGCTTCACCACCCCAGCTCCCCCTTCCTGTCCTCAGAGAATCACCTGCAGCGTTGCCCAGACCTGCCGCAGTCCCCTGCTCACGGCTGAGGCTCCTTCCTGAGTCCTGCCCGGTAACCCCATCTGCCTGTGTCCTCCCGGCCATCTGACCGCAGTGCATGGGGCTGCTGGCCTCTCCTTGGTGTGACAGCTTGTGGTGACCCCAGCCCACTGGGCAGACAGGCAGGGACCTCAGGGCTTCGGATTGGACCTTGGCCCCACGGTGTACAGGTGGGGTGAACAAAGGCAGCTGTGACACCCCCAATCCAGTTTAAAGAGAGGATCTGGTGTACCCATGCAGGGACCGGACGCCCCTTCCTTTGCTACCTGGGGCCCTGGGGCACAGAGTGTGCCCGCGGCTGGTTAGGGCTGGGAACAGAAGCCAGCATTTCCTTCTTGCCAGCGGCATCGCGGTCCTTTCCTCTTCTCAAGACGGTCTGTGTTTAGGAAGAGCCTCGTTAGCAGATTTGCTCTTCTCCTTGGTTAGCTCCTCTGACTGAGCTCAGCCCGTCCTGGCAGGTGGCCTGTCTGTTTGCGGAGGAATTATCCTGCCTGCCAACTGGGTGTTGGATTTGCATGCACCGGGGCCTCAGGGAAATCATCTGGAATAGCTAAGGCTTTCACTCTCCAGACTTCTCAGCCTCCGGTGCACACGCAGGCGGTGCAGGCTCTGTGCCCTAACAGGAAACCACCTTGGGCCGTGGCTGTGTCCAGGCCAGTGGTGGTGGTGGTGGTTGGGGGGCTCCAGGGCTGGCCAAGCACTGCAGCTCCTGGGCCTGGGGCCCCTGGCTCTTATTTGCCGCTTTACCCTCTTTCAATGCTCTCTCTAGCAAACACTGAGTCTAACAGAATGGCACGATCTAGCTCTGCCCTCTTCATGTGCTCCTTTAGCATATCACATGTAGTTACTGATTTTTAGAACTTCCTAGCTTTTATCTCTGTTTCCTGATTTCGTCCTGCCTCCCATAGTGCATTTGCTATCTTTCTGATATATTCTTTCTGCTAATTTTAGTCTATGTAGTGAACTGACCTCCTCCCTTAATGAGGAGCCGGAGGCTCCCCATGGGTTGAGTTGAGGATATTCCAGCTGCAGGTACAGTTTGTGTCCCAAGCGGGGAGACCCAGAGGCTCTGGGCCTCACTCTGTGCCATGATTCTGGCCCTCTTTTGTGGAATTCTCCTGGGACAGCTATTTTGATTCCAAAATGACTAGTAAGGAAGGACTGGCTGAGTTCTAACATGGAGTGGATGTAAAATAGTTAAACTGGGGCACGAACAGGAAGTGGTGTATGACCCCACGACCTAAGAGGGATCACCCAGCCGAGGAAGCCTGAAGGACAATAGCAAGTGATTTGGTGGGAGGGGACAGGATCTAAACAGGAAGTTCCTGTCTGCCCAGAGTCTCAGGGTTGTATATTTCTCCTCCTTCCTGTTGCAAAGTCACAGGACTGATTCAGAACGACAGAGCCAGGAGCATGAATAGAGAGAGAAGCCCTCAGCCAGCTAATGAGCCGAGGCTGCCGGATCAGTGAGGAGGGGCAGGCTCGAAGGAGAAAAGCGTGGTGCGTTTCAATGTCAGATGAATCTTGCTCTAACCAGAAGCTGAGTAGCTGATAGACAGGCTGCATTTAAAGAGAGCGTTTTGAAGAATGGCAAACCACGAGACGGAGGATTCCATGCAGGCGGCACTAAAAACATCCCAGTTCACAGAGGAGGAGAGAGAAGGGAAGGATCAATGCACCCGAGCCAAACTTAGAGACGGTTACCCCGGCGGGGCCACTTTACTAATGATGAGGAACTGAGAGGCAGTCATGGAGCACCATGATGTAGAAATTGTAGTTGATATGCGAAGAATTATGCTTCACTCCTTAGTCAACTGCATGCTAGATGTCTAGGTTCAATCGTTGTAGTGAATTCTTTTGCCAAAAAAAAAAAAATCTGCATTAGTTTGATACCACTGCCACGCACATATTACTGAAACCTGGGCTTCTTGTAGATCAGATCTCGATCTTTGCACGGCTGTGGAGTCTGAAGTCCGAGGTGAGGCTGTGGGCAGCAGGGCTGGTTTCTCCTGAGCCCACTCTTCGTTTGTAGATGGCTTTCTCCTCCTGTGGCCCTCATGGTCTTCCCACCGTGTGTCTTCGAAGGACACAGATCCTATCAAATTATGATCCACCTTAAACACTCCAGATAATTATCTTAATCACGTCTTCAAAGGTCCTAGCTCCAGCTGCGGGGATACGCAGGGTAACAGTTAGGATGTAAGAAACCTTGGTGGTGGGGGAGTGTAGCTCATCTGGTTATGGGACCTCCCTGGTATCATGAAGGATGGAAATCTGGTCATGCTGTACCTAGCTGACAGTTTCTGCTGCTGTCTGCATCAAACCAAATCAGAAGCGGTGGGCTTCGTGCTAAGCATCCCTGCCTCCACCTGGGCTGCAGCTGCCCTTGCGGATCGCTCGGTGGGCTTCTTCCCTGGAATGGTGACATTTCTGAAGGATTTGCCCTTGGGCATCTCTCCTGATGCCAGTGCTTCTCAAGTTAAAAAAAAAAAAAAAAACTGTCTCTCCCATAGGCAAAGAATAAAGAACAATTTGATTTTAAAAAATCATAGCAACAGCTTTGGTATTGGATGACATGAATTTCTACCCCGTCTCTACCTCAGAAGAAGGTTTTAATGTCTCCCCTAAAGGTCGTGCACTCCTTTCCCCTTTCATGCTGTGCGGTAGCTCAACACCCCTGCCCAGCACTCAGGGACGGGAGGTGCAATGTGGAAGTGACGGTGTCAGGAGCCTGAATTTAGAATGAAATAAACCTGGGTTCACGGAAGCCTGCATTGCTGGTTTGCTGCGGGGCCTTGGGCCAAATGTTTCACCTCTCTGAGCCTCACTTTCTTGGGCGCATCGCCCAAGGCAGTTGGAGGAGGATTTAGAGGCTGCGTGTGGCGCTCCGGGCTCAGATCCTGGAACACAGTGTCAACACGTGGCCGTCCTGCTGTAATGGCGTCACTAGAACCTTGGGACGGAGACCCGAGTCTGTCCTGGGCTGTTCTTTCTGTCTCTCTCTCTAGCTGCCTGCAGGGTATTTCTGATCACATCTTGTGTTGGTCCCTTGCCGTCCAGCCCCCAGCCACCTTCCCTTTGATGATGCACTATATATTCTATTGCAAAATCTCTTGCCCACTGGCTGACGGTGCCGTGTGATGAGTCAGGCCACATCACGCCACACCCAGCACCCAGACCCCTCCAGGTCAGCCTGTAACAGGCCACACTCTGCTGTGCCACACCAGACTGTGTCATACCGGACTGTGCCATGGCTGGGCGGATGCCTGCTCCCCGCCGACCCCTGCTCATTCTCAGGTCCAGAACTGTGCTCAGTACCCATTCTGGCTCCTGTCCCCTTTAGTTGGGTGATTGATGTGAACTCCATTCTTGACTTCTGAGGTGCACATCCTATTTGGCTCCTGACTCTGCTCCCTTTGGAGATGACTTATAGATCAGGGGGGAAAATATCCCCCTACCTCCCAGAGAACCTGAGGAAGTGCTCTGTGGAACAGAGAAATGACTTCTGCCTTCCTTTCCCCACCCCTAACTGAGCTGTGACATCCACCGCTTTTTGTATGAAACAAAAATTTTCCTTAATGGTAATATAAAACTATGCTAATATAAAACTCCAATATTTAAATTTAATTTGTTAGAGCTCAGTGCTTATGAACCTAATCAGTTATCATCTTGAGATTTACTAATAAGAGTTTTATATGTATTACTCTCCATGCACCTATATGTGTTTATGTACACACATATACACATTTTCAGGAATCAGAATTATTTTATAGGCACATACGTATAAAGCACAAACACACATAAAATGCTTGTTTCCTTTACATAAAATTTTTTATGAAGAAATAAAGTATGATCTACAGAAAATGCACCCCTTAGTCATGGTCGTGTCGTGACTTACATGTTTAGTTGTCGTCTCCCTCTTAGTATCTACAGAATCCAGATACCTAGACAGGATCCACGACTGAACATACTTCTTGAGGAGAACACTGCAGGTTGATGGTGGCCCTCCAGCTCCTTCCTGACTGCTTCTGAGCAAGGAGGTGGGGAATTATCACGTGTGTTAGCCTGTTTCGTGTTACTGTAATAGAATACTGGAAGCTGAGTGCTTTGTAGAGAAGAGATTTATTTGAATTGTGTTTCTGGAGGCTCAAGAGCATGGTGCTGGCTTCTGCTTGGCTGTAGTGATGGTCTCTCATGGAAGATAGCATCATAATGGAAGAGGCACGTGATGACATGGTGAAATAGAAAGCCAGAAGGATTCAGAGGAAGTATCTGACTTGCTTATAATAACCCACTGTCATGAGGTTAACTCAGCTGGCAAGACTGATGTTAGTCCCTTCTGAGGGCAATGCCTCATCACTGAATTAACTCTTTACTTCAAGATTCCACCATATTGACCTTGTCTCAAGGACCAAGATTGGGAGCACCAAGCTGCTGGGATGTGAACCTTTGGGGGACACACTCAGATCACGTCCAAACCCCAATGCCATGACAGAGACACTGTTTAGCTACTGCATTTGCTGCTACAAGTTTCCTGGTATTCCCAGTGAGGTCAACTGTGAAATGGCTCAGAGCCACAATAGGTTGAAGACAATAAAATTATTGTACATGGAGACAGAGGTGAAGTGTGCATGGTTGCTTTGAGCCTAACATTAATAAATGCTTGACTAAGGCAGCAATGAACACCTCCTGAGAACAAGAGCCCAGGATGCTGTTCTGCTAGTATAATCCTGAGGAAAAGGTTCAGGAAGGAAGCTCATTCAGAGATGGCCCCATGTGTTACCATTTTGCAAGACAACTTTCCTTGAGACCTTCACAGCCACTGGTGACTCCTTGCTGTGTTTTTATCCATTCATTGTGGCAGTAGCATCTCCAAGTTGGGTAAGCGGTCTGCTGTGGGGAGCGCCAGGGCTCTGTTGTGGGAAGGTTTTGCAGAAGGGATGGCATTTGAGGTGATTCTTGAAGGACTGTTGGAGAGTCTGACCCATCGGGTAGGGGTGGTGTGGAAGAAGGTGTCTCTCATTTGCAATGTAAGTGGTCGTTGAATGTTCCTCCACCTTTTATTCTTGGAATCAACTCTTGGACTTATCCCATTTCTCTCTTATGCACAGCTGCCCTGGCTCAGTGCAGGATCACACCTCAGCCTTAGGCTGCAGCCCCAGACCTGTCTCCCTGCCCCTCAGGGCATCCTGCACGGCTCCTCCAGTCTAGCCTAGTCCTTACTGAGCACGGCATTATGTAATGCTGCCCCTATTCCTTTCTGGTTCTCTTGCATTTACAAGGTACAGGGTGAAGCCTACACAGTCTTTCTGATGTTCAGTGTTGTCCAATCTGACCCTGACCTGGCCCTTCTTCTCGCTTTCCCATTACTTTTTGAAACCAGTTTCCCTTTTCCTACCAAATCTGCTTACTGGCTGTTAAATTCACACAGATATTTTAGACTTCCTTGACTTACTTTGTAGATTACTTTGCATTTCTCTGTAACTATTCTGATCTTTTCTGAGGTCGAGATTTTGAAGTTATTTTTTTAAATTCACAAAGATTGTACATATTTATCATTAAAACATGCTTTGAAATATGTACACTTTGTGAAATTGCTAAATTGAGGCAATTGACCCATGTGTCACCTTATACGCTTATCATTTCTGTGGTCAGATGTGAGTCACTTGATCTTGAACAACTTTTAATACCCCATCCTAGGTCTTTGTCACAAACCTCTTTTTCTCCACCCTTCTATATTAGTCTTCTTTTTGTTCCCTATTTATACATTCTTTTACTGGATTTTAATAAACATTTAGTTTCACACTGAATATACAGTAATCTATTAATTTTATTGTCTAAAATAATTTTAAACTAATATCAAAAAGAATTTTCTAAATTTTAAAGAATGCATAACATCCCATTTTTTATGTATAGCAGAGTTTATCTACTATTTACTCTCTTTCTTTTTTTTTTCTTTCTTTCTTTCTTTTCCTAATCTTCTAGTTTCTCCAAATCACTTTCTTTCTTAAGTTCCTAATTTGCATCATTTATCAATGCACTTTGGAATTTATCATTTCCGTTTTGTAAACCGATTGTATGATTGCCAGTTTTACAGCAAATATGTTTCCACGAGCATCAGTTTTATGGAAAGTTTGTAAGTTAACTGAGAGCAGGAATTTTGCATTTAGTCCTATGCTCTAGAGAAGTTGCTTACTCCGACAGTGGTGTGAAGACCAGCGTCCTTCAGCAAACTGGCAGAGGCCTGGAACAACGTGAGCACAGGAATCCAGAGTAAGAATTCAGAAAGCTTCCTCGCGGGGTGATATTGCAGAGGGTGTGGCAGGGGGGAAGGCGCTCAGCCGCTGGTGGCCAGGAAGCAGGGATGGAAAGGAGGAGCCAGGGGCAAGAACCCACCCTCCCAGGGCACGCCCCTGTCCCACCAACCAGGCCCCGCCTCCACCTCGCTGTGAGCTAACTCAGCCATGCACTGATCACCTCACAAACACAAGACACGTTTGGGGGACATTTTAAATGCAAACCATAACAGGGAGGTAGTGCAATTTTTGTCCCACAGAGGCATCACATTGAGGAAGTAATCGCTCCAGTGCTTCCCCACTTGCAATGCTTCCGGAAGCGTCTCAAGAGACTGAGTTCCGGTTCCTTTCCTCTTCTCTCCTTGGTCTTCTGTGGACCACAGGATCAGTTCCTCTACCCTTTGCTGAGTCGTGGTGCTTCGGAAGCCCTCACTGGGTGCTGGAGTTTCCTCTGTGGTGGCTGGTGCAGTACCTGTCTCTCCTGGCTTAGATTTTGAAATTCATGGCTTTATTAGTCAACCCGAAAACTCTTAAAGTTCTTCCCACAGTTTCACCAACGTGTGGACTGTTTCACAGGAGTGAGATTCAGTAAGAAGGAGGAGACCCATGCCTCATGCATACCCACCTGCTCACCCTGGGGTTTATGCACGCAGAAGTCAGACACAAGCATGATCAGCTCTGTTTACAGCTCAAGGCCCGGCTTGCCCCATGAAATTCCCATACAAGGATGGGGCAGTATTTCCTTTTTTTTGTTGTTGTATGTATAAAATCACCTCTCTGAAGTGACCAGTGACAGTAGACTCGACTGCTGCTTCCTGTTGGGAGAATTCTCTTGGTTACCCCCTGTTCCTCTGCAGTTCACACTCACGGGGTGGTGGTGGAAGGGAGATGACAGATGGTGGTTTTGTGTGCAGAACGGGAAACACTGTCTGATTGTGGGATCACCCTGCCTTGCTATGCAATAGCTTCAAGCAATGAACGTGAGTCAATAAAATTCAACTGACCGGGGCCTTCTGTGTTTCCGCAGGGGCCACTTTTCCTACCTGTTTTCCATCCTATTGCTTTTTTGCTGCAAGATGCACCACTGGAACATTTTCAGTAATCAAGCACTAGTGCTTGTTGCCCAATTGTGGCCTTGTGCTCAGCTGCAGCTGGACAATGGGAGAAAACCCCTCAGGACACACAGTGATGTCACCGGGAGACAAAGGACCAACTTGTGTCCAGAACAGGCCCAGAACTGAAAGGGAAAGAAATCCTTGGCTGGTGGCATCACAAGATGGGTAATCACCATTTCCAGCCAGGAATCTCTGACTCCTGACCAAGAGAGGAAGAACTGGAGGAGCAGACGGGAGCGTGGAGCTGCGGTGACGGCCACCTCCTGGGTGTGAGGAGGTACAGGGACCTGGGAGAAGCAGCAACTGGCACCGGAGCATGCAGAGCAGAGAAGAAGGCAGGGAGGGGTGAGGGGAGGCGGCGTCCTGCCCAGGATTACTGTCCGACTGGGCGTGGGGCCACGGGGCTTCTTTGTGCTCCCAAGAGTGAGCCATCAGCCCTGCTCTCCTCTCCCCTTTGCAGTTAAAGGATCCTCAGCAGCTTCTTGGGAGTGGGCAGCTGGCACTTTGTCCCCAAAGCCTGAAAAAAGAAGAAATTGTCAGCCAGTGTCTGATACTATTTTCATGAGTGGAGCCAGACACTGCAACTGACCCTGCCTCCCTCCGGAAGTGAGTCCTTGCTGGGACTTCCACAGAAGGAAGCAGGGATCTGAGTGATGAGGTAAACAGAGTCCAGGCTGCCTCTTACAGTGGCCCTTTAGGATACCTTCTTGTTTGGGAAGACAGCTGGGGACCATGAAGGAGCTTTGGCCACCACCACCTGCACAGTCCACACGCTTGCAATAGTCGGGAGGGCTTTGCACGGAGAATGTCCCTGCCTCGCTGTCTTGCTGATTTTGCAGGAACACATGAATCCTGTTGTTCAAGCCCATGACTGGCAGCATACATTCGCCCCCATCTCCCCTGCCCTGCAAACCCCTGGTGACCCTGATTCTACTTTTCTGTCTCTGGATTTAACCACTCTAGATACTTTGTGTGAGTGTTCGTCCTTTTGTAACTGATTTATTTCACTTAGCATTTGCCCTGAAGTTTGCCCGTATTGCAGCCTGTGTCTGAATTTTCTTTCTTTTAAAGGCTAATGTTTCATTTTATGGATAGATCACATTTTGTTTATATATTCGTCTGTTGATGGGCACATGAGTTTCTGCCATGATTTAGCTGGTATCAGTAATGTTATGAACTTGGGTGTACAATAATGTTATGAACTTGGGTGTACAAATGTCTCTTCAAGACCCTGCTTTCAATTCTTTCTTGATAGGTGCTGTTCGTCAATTTGCAATCCCTGGATCAAAATACTAGATACCCGCAAAGGCTGGCTGCAGGGCAGAAACAGCAGGGTGGGAGGGTCTGGTAGAAGACAGCTTTCGTTTCACGGCAGCCAGGAAGCAGAGAGAGGAGCGGAGTGGAGACAGGAAGGCGCCCTCCCGGGTCACGCCCCAGGGACCCTCCTCCAAGCAGGCCCCGCCTCCTAACAGCAGATCCAGTTCTGAGCTCATCCATGATGACTCCACTGACGAGAACAGTGCCCCATGATCCAATCACTTTTCACACATGAGAGGTTTGGGGGACACTCTAGATCTAAACAGTAACAAATACCCAGAAGTGGAATTGGTGGATTATGTAGGAATTCTATTTTTAATTTCCTGGGAGCCTATCATAGCATTTTCCACAGTGGCTGCACCATTTTACGTTGCCACAAACAGAGCACAGCATTCCAACTTCTCTGTACCCCTGCCAACATTTGTTATTCTGTTTTTTGATAGCCTTCCCAATAGGTATGAGGTGATATCTCACTGTGGGCTTGATTTGCATTTCCCAAATGGTTAGGGATGCTCAGAATCTCTTCATGCGCTTGCTGGCATTTGCATACCTTTTTTGGGAAAAATGTGTATCCAAGCCCTTTGTGCATTTTCAAATCCAGTTGTTTGTTTCAGGGAGTTGAGTCAGGGTATCATTTTTAGAGGCTCCTGCAATTCCCATCCTCTGCTCCTCTGTGCCATGTCTTCCCAGGGTCAGGCAAGCTGGCCATGCTGTCCCTGTGGGACATCTGCCCAATGCCCTTGTGGCAAATCTAAGCAGAGGCAAAGGAACATGACTCATAAGTCACTTTCATCATTCACATGTTGGGTTCCACATAAGTATAGTTGTGCTTCATCAAACATACCAGGATAAGAGCTTGCACTGCAGATAAATAAGGGAGTGGATTCTTAGATTACAAAAAGATTCTGGCCCTGCTGTATAATTGCTTTCAGAAAGAACAGCTATGGATCAAATGGTTTAAAAGTCAAAGTCATTTTCTGCAGTGGATTTGCCTTAACTTTTATCTGTTGTAGAACACCAGATAGCAAGTCATCAAAGGCCTGCATTTTGCGGCACTGTAATCTGGGAGGACTCCGCACATAGTCCCACCAAGGTGAGCCAGCATTTCAGAGGTGTGCCATTAAAATTCTTTTAAGTGAAAATGACTATGAGTTAAAGTTTTTTTCCAACTTTAAAAATGACCCACAGGGGCTCAACATCCAGGAGTAGGATGCTTAGACAGGCTGATCCAGGCACAGATGTGGCAGAGTATAGAGGGCTCATCCCGGAGACCAGGTGTGTACAACTGGGCAGGTTGTGCGCTGTACAGCATCACCTGACTAAGAGAGACAAGATCTGGGCCATGGATCAACTCCCACATCCTCACGCTGGTGCCTTGCCGTGTCTGCCAGAAGGAAGGTATTCTTTCTAACTCACGCGGAGGGCCTGCATGAGTTAGCGGTGGCCCTGAGTAAGGGCAGGCATCTCTGGCCAGAGTTCTAGAGTCACAGTCTACTGCTCAGAGGGTCCCAACCATCTCAGGTGACTGTCAACACCCATGCTCCTAACCAGGAATATAACGCAACTGTGCTACAGTTATTGTCTCAATCTTACGTTTGTTCATTACAACAAGTATTTATCAAGAGTTTACTACATGCTAAGCTCTGTGCTAAGTATGTGAGAAACACAATGAAAGAGGCGGGTCACGATTTCTGCCCCTGTGGGCACAATATTATCACAAGGAGAGTTAAGGCAGTAAATAGTAGTGTAGCAGTTATATTAGCTAGTGTGTTAGAATGTGGTAAGTAGCAGGGAACAAAGGTTAACATTGTGTATGACTGATTTCTCAAGTATAAAATTACTCTTTGCCCTATTGTAATTTTTTGTTCATTTGTTTGTTTTTTGGTTTTTGAGAAAGGGTCTCACTATGCAGTTCAGGCTGGCCTTGAACTCACTATGTAGCCCAGGCTGGCCTTGAACTCACAACAGTTCTCCTGCCTCTGTCTCCTGAGTGCTGGGATTACAGGCATGCACCACCATGTCTGACTCCCCGTTTTAATTAATAGGTATATTAGGCAAGATATTTTGAGACTATACATGTGTCTCTTTTCTCCTAATATATTTACCCACTAACCTTAGTGTTCATTGGTAGAGGGCCTGTGACAATGTTTTTAATTTTTTGAGATAGGGTCCTGCTATGTAGTCCAGACTGGCCTTAAACTCCTGGTGATCTTCCTGCTTCTGCCTCCCAAGTGCTGAGATCATAGGTGTGCGGCACCACACCTGGCTGGCATTTGACAATTTTAACTGTGGGGTTCTAGCATCAGTTTTGTGTTCCCCTCCCTCCTTCTACATTTACCAGAAATTCTTCTGTAAAGAAGAACTTCTCCCCCAGTGATTTGGTTATTCAGTTATTTATTTGTTTATTCAATTATTTATTTATATTACAGTGACCTCATAGGTACATATTTTAATCTGTGGGCTATAATCCGAAAGTGTCATTATTTATTTTATTGCTTACCTTTTTTTCCAGTTTTGGCTACTGAGAACTGTTTTCCTGTGTCCTTTTAACTTACCTCCGCCCTTCTGAGCACTTGCTTACTTTCCGATGCATTGAGATGTTTCAGGTCCTTCTTGTGTCTTCCACACTCCTGTCTTGGACTCAGTCACTTTTCATAGGAAGCCCCGGTTCCTTTTTCTTGAAGACTGGTATTTGGAAACCAAGATCAGACACTAACTGTGCTCATTGCTCTCAGGGTACCATGACTTTTATTTATTTATTTACTTATTTGTTACCATTACTTTTATGTCCGTTCAACAGGACTCTATTGGGTCTGGTTCCCATTGCTGGGAGGAAACACCCAACACCCATAATTTAAAAAGGAGAAATTATTATGGTTCACAGATTCAGAGGATTCAGTCCATGGTTGGCTGACTCCAAATCAGAAACATCACAGAGGAAGAACGTCGCTCAGTGCACGGCACCTGGGGAGCAGAGCGCAGAGGAGGCCCTGGAGAGAGGCCAGGGCTGGGGACAGGATATGCCTTGGAGACCCATTTAGCTAACCAAGCTTCATCTTCTAAAGGTGCCCTCAGCTGTTATCTCAGTGGACTCATCCATGATGAGACAGTGCCTCCATGATGGAACCCCTTCCAAAGCCCCACTTTTGAAAACATGAGCCTTTTGGGGGGAAGTTATTGATCTGAACTATACCAGGGGCAGACTTTGGAAGTAATACGTGTGTGTAATCACTCATACATACACATCTATATTTATTTAAAAATCCTAAGTTCATATGGAAACTCCTGACCTCAGTCACAGCCCAGAGTTTATTCTAATTCCCCTGTGCTGATTTGTGACAGGTTTTACCAATAACGAGAGACCTGGCTGTCCTTAATTAAAATGTGTTTGCTTATTTCTTTGACCCTAGCGTGCATACAAAGCAGCAATAGAATTGCTAATTTTACAGCTTTTGTCTTTAGCCTTATAGCATATACTTCGAATACTGTTTTCCAAAGTAGCTCTGTTTGGTTCTTTTCTCCCTTCTCCCTTCAGTGTGGTTATTTAATTTATTTGTCATTAAATTCTTATTATGATTTGTATTATTTTGGGTTTTCTGCATATTATGGTTGATATCTTTTTAATTTACATCCAATAAAATTCACTGTGGTGCAGAGTTGTTATGGGTTTTTACGAATGGATACAGTCATGTATCTACTCCCACGTCATGGCTTAGAATGGTTTTGCTGACTTGAGAACATATTCATAAATGAAATAAATCAGACTCGCATGTGTAAACATTGTATTGTCTCCTTAGTGTAAAAACTGAAAGAGTAAATAAGATCCAAAATGTACAATAGATTTTGTGAAAGGTGAAAAACTGTTCCAAAGGAAACAACAACTGGGATGGGGGAAAGGAGAAAACAAAGGGAGAAGATTATATATATATATATATAATCATACTACTAATCTGTTAGTTCATCAGAAGTACAGTTTGTACTTTCATTGTTTCATCATTTTTCATGCCTATATCTTGTAATCTAAGCAACTACTTTGAAGATAATAATACACAATATAGTAACCATTGTTAAACTCCTATTGTGTTGATTTGAAATTCTGTACCATTGTTTTTAGTCTTTTTTTTTGTTTTTGTTTTGTTTAAAAAAAAATAAAGAATGGTTCTGGCCCTGTTCCCCTACCAAGCCTCTGAAACTTTTGATTTATTTTCTCTCCATGTAGTCAGCTTTGTGCTCCTGCAGTGAAATGCCTGGCATGGAGCCCTTGTGAGCACAGAGAGGCTTGCTGGGGTCCGGGTTCTGGAGTTCAGATCCGATATCCGGTGGCCCTATTGGTCTGGGTCTCTGGTGAGAACAGCACATCACAGCGAGAGTTAATATCAAGCCAGGAAGAAAGGAAGGAAGGAGAGAGAGAGAGGAAGAGAGAGAGAACCTAAGGCACTTGGCCCCACCTTCTAGAAGTCTTCCGTACCTCTTAATAGTGACCCCTATGGACCAAGCTTTTAGCTCATGAACCTCTGGGGCGCACATTGTATTCAAACCATAACACCAAGTAACAGGACCCATGACTTTCTAATTCTTGCTTCTGTCTTTTGTAAATTGCTTACCTATTTTGTTGTGTGTTATATGTAGTTGCTTTCTTTTTGTTTGTGGGTAGTGTTCTGTTTAACTTATTACAACTTTTCACCCATTCTTTGGCAGAAAGATGTGTTAGTTGTTTCCAATTTTCAATGTTATAAATAAAGCTGCTGTAAAAATGCATACAGTTTTTTGCGAACCCATGTTTTCATTTCTCAAGAGTAAACACCTAGCAGTGAGATTGCTGGAACATGAGATAAATGTAAATTTATCTTTATAACACACTGTCAAACTGTTTTCCAAAAAAGGCTTACCATGTTTTGTTTGGTTTTGGACTTTTTGAGACTAAGTCTCGCTATGCAGTTCAGGCAAGACTTGAGCTCACTTTGTAGCCCAGTCTGGTCTTAAACTTGCAGCGATCCTCCTGCCTCAGCCTCCCAAGTGCTGGGACTATAGGCATGTGCCACCATGCCTGGTGACAACGATTACCATTTTGTTTTCCAACAAGCAAGGAAGAGATCTGGTTGTTTTATACTCCCACAGCACTTAGTACTGCCAGTATTTTTATTTCAGTTATTCTAAGAGCAGCATGATGATATCTGAGATTCTAAACTGCATTTCCCTAAAGACTGGTGTGTGAGCTACTTTCCCATTGCTGAGCCACAACCCCTGATACCTGCAGTGTAAAGGAGGAGAGGTTTACCTGTCTCACCATTTCCAGTGGGTTTAGTCCAAACTCGGCAGGAGGAAATGGCATGGTAAGAGGACCCGGAGGAGGACAGCTGCTCCTCCCATGGTGACTGGGAAGCAGAGAGGGAAAGAAGGAGCCAGGGACAAGAAGACACTTCCAGGTCAAGACCCCGGTGAGCTGCCTGCAGCCAGGCCTGCCCTCCTCACAGTTTGTCCAGACACTGAACTAATCAATAGGTGAATTTTATGACGCGTTAGTGCTGACCCCAATCCGTGATGCGACCATTTTCAAACACATGGAACTGTTAGGGGTAGTATTTTACATGCAGACCACAGCAGCCGGTGATGCTGAGCACGGCCTCAAGTGCTTCTTCGTCAGCTTCCTCAGTGCGGTGCTGTTCAGATCTTCTGCCCTTTAAAAAATCAAGTTGCTTTATCTTTTTTTACTTTTGAATCAAACGTTATAAATTCAAGGTTCAAGCCCTCTGTAGGATAGGATTTATAAACATTTTCATGCAGTAAATAGCTTCCCCTTTCATTTTGTTCATGGTGGGTTTATTTATTTACTTTTGAGACAGAGTCTTGCTATGTAGCCCAGACTGACCTCAGAGTTGCCGCGATTCTCCTGCCTCAGCTCCCCAAATGCTGGGATTGCAGGCATGCACCACTATGCCCGGCTGTTGAGAGTATCTTGTGAAGAGCCAAAGTTTCAAATTTTGATAAATTTAAGTGTATCAAGTTCTTATTTATAGATGCTGCTTTTGGTATCATCTAAAAAGTTTTTGCCTAACTCAGGACCACAGAGATTTCTTGCGATATTTTGTTCTAGAAGCTTTGGTTTTGGGATCTATATTTTTGTCTATGATACTGTTGTAGTCAGGGGTTACAGGGAGAACAACTACATACAGGACACAGGGTTTGTAATACTGTTTTATAATCACCCAAAGTTAAACACGAGACAGTGCAGGAAGATCTGTCCACAACACTAAGACCCAGGATAGCCGAGGGCCTGGATCCCACAGCAATATCATGCAAGGGTCCCACTAGAGACCCAAATGCATGACAATGCCTCCCACAGTACCAACGGGGAATCTAAGAGCCCCCAATAAGGGCTCATGCCAGTTTATTTACGGTTCTGTGCTGGGAAGGCCACAGGTCAGCGGTGGAACCAGAAAGTCTGTGCCAGCAGGGTGAAGGAGCTGTGCAGTGGGTTGAGGGTTCTACGTAGGAGCTGAGAAGTCACGCTCAAAAGAAGGAGCAGGGCTGCCCTGAAGAGCACCACAGCCATCCCCAATGGCGACGAGGTCCCGCGCTCCTCCGACGATGGAGAACAGTTGAGCACAGGTCAGGAAGCCCAGCGTGACCAGGTTCTCTAGCACACAGCCTCCCCTCCAGAGCCAGGAAGCGATGCACAGTGTGAGGAGCAGAGCTCCCGCAATGTGAACCACAGCCACTCTCACCGATGAGGTCCCGAGCTCCTCCGACGATAATGGCCGAGTCCATATTGGCGAAGCCAGCATGACAAGCACCTCCAGGAGAACCAGCGGCTCCAACAGCAACTCTCGGAAGAACCCACAACGCCCGGCTCTTCTTCTCCACGTCCCTATTTATGCTGACACCTTTCTTCAGGTGGAGCATCTTTAACTCAACACCAGCTGAACCAATTCAACTGGTGTCAAGTTGACCACCAGTTTGTAATCCATAACAGATACACTATGAGTTAATTTGTGTGTGTCAATTGTAGGATAGGATTGAAATTGGTGTGTGTGTGTGTGTGTGATAGACATCTAATTATCAGGGAACATCTGTTAAAAAAATATTTTCCCCACTGAATTATATTGAAAACTTTGTAAAAAAAATCAGTTGACCATAAATGTGAAGATTTATTTCTACATCTCTGTCCCAACATTCACACTACACTGTCTTGACATTAATCATCTTTTTGTTAGCATAATTGAATACCCAAGGCAGGTTACTTTATAAAGAAATGAGATTTACTTTGGTCTATCGTTCATAAGATAAAAGGTCTAAACAGCATGATGCAAATGCGGGTGAAAGAGTCCCTGGGACACTTTATATGACAGTGACACTGTGTGTGTCTGTAACTTACTGTGTTTATCTCTGTCCCTTTGTAAGACCACAAGAATGCATTCATGCGGCTCCACGCGGATGATCCAGTAGTCTAATCTAATCACTCCTCAAGTTCCCTCCTGTGACTGCTGTAGTGGATTAAATGTCCCTCCTTAATATCATTAGCATATGACTTTGGGGGTTAAACTCATAAGTTTAGGAGGATGGGTCATACTCAGACCATAGTAACTGGTTGTTTTAGTATGTGCCCTTAGGCCACTATTTTTATTTTCCTATTCAAAGTACTCAGTTTCTTTTTAACACTAATCTTTTTCAGTAACCACGTTCTCTCCTCCATCTTTGTAGGCCCCAACTTTACAGAAACTTCCTTTCTGGCCAAATTCAAAACTCAGAACCTCTGCAATCATTCAGCTGCGGCTTTTGCTCTTGATTCTCAAGGTATAGTTGGTTGAAAGCCTCCAACAGTGGCCATACCACCAATGTCTTAGGACAGCAACTAAATATAGACAAATTTTCTACCTGGAGTCCAACTACCGGTGTAGTTTTTGTTCCCAGCTGAAACCTCTTGGGCTTGGGCATTGTGAACTGCGTTTTTATCAGCATTCTGGTCTTCTGAGCTCTGACCAGACTCTCCCAGCAAGCCTGGCTTACAGCATTCCAGGGGTGTTCCTTCAGCTGGTATTTCCAAGCTTTTCCAAACTCCTCCCCAAAACCAATTCCAAAGGTTTCTGAACCACATAGCCAGGTAGTCAGAGCAGCCCCACTTCTCTGGTACCAAAATCTGTCTTAGTTACTTTTTTTTATCATGAGACACCCAGGACACACAAAATAAAGGGGGGCAGGTTTATCATGGTTTGTGGCGGTTTCAGTCTGTAGTTGATTGGCTCCAAGGCAGGGTGGCACAGGAGAGGGGCCTGGCAGAAGAGAAACAGTTCATGGCAGGGCAGCTGGAAACAGAGCTCCAGGGAGCAGGGAGGGAGACACACTCTTCTAGGTCACAGCCCCACCAGCCACCTCCTCCAACCAGGCTTCCCTCCCAGTCACTTTTAGCTACAAACTCATCAGTGGGCAAAACTTCCATGACCAAATCACTCCCTAAAAGCCCCGTCTGCAAGCACATGAGACTTTGGTGGCACATATAGATATAAACCATGACAGCTTTAAAAGGTAATGTCTTTCTGGGAATTTTCCCATTTCATCTATGTCATACGATTTACAATTATTTGTGTTATGTTCTTAAATTATTGTTATTCCTGGTAAGCTCAACAGAAATGTTCCCTGTTTTCAACTATAAAATCATTCTCAAGTGAATTACTAACATCGTCATTCCTGATTTCAGTAACTGAATCTTGTTCTTGGTCAGCCTTATTAAAGATCTGTTCATTTTGTTACCTTAATTCAATTTACATTAGTCTATTTGAGATGAATATGAAATTAAGTACAGTAGTGTAAAAAACTTTGCTCACAAGGGCTTCATTTCCTACTGTATGTGTTAGCACACTACAATTATACACTGTATGTTGTATCAATGCAGACATACAATTATTTGATTATACTATTGTCTTTTATGTAAAATTAGAGAGAGAAATAGTTGTAAACAAAGGATACTTTTACACTGGCCTCTGCGTTTTCTTGTGCAGTTACCTTTATCAATGTTTCTGCATGCAGATTCAAATTACTATCTAGTGTCATTTCATTTCAGCATGAAGGAAAAATTTCTTGTTGGTTAAGTCAGTTGCAATGAATTCTCTGTTCATAATTCAGCAATATCTTAATTTCTTCTTCATTTGAGGGGTAGTTTTACTAGGTATAAAATTTTTGCTTGGTAGTATTTTTTCTTCAACATTTTGAGTATATCATCTTACTGATTTCTAGCCTATATGCTTTCTGAAGAGAAATTAGATGCTAATCTTATAGAAGACTCTTTGAACATGATAGGCCAACTTTTGCTGCTTTCAAGATTCTTTTCTTTTCTTTTTTTCCTTTCTACTTTTTCTTTTTCTTTCTTTCTTTCTTTTTTTTTTTTTTTTTTTGTACCAGGAATCAAACTCATGATCTTGTTCTTGCCAGGAAGGTGCAAGGTTATTTTTTTACATTGCAGAAATTTGGTTATGATATGTCTAGATGTGGATCTCTTTGGATTTATCTTACTTTTTATATGTGGAACTTTTTTGGGGTGTGTTGGTTAATATGTCCATCAAATTTGGGAAGTTTTGGTCATTATTTCTTCAAATACTTTTTTGACCTTCTCTTTCTTTCTGTATTCTCTTTAGATTTCCATTGAGCATATATTGGTATGCTGGATGGTGCCCAACAGGTTCTGTTCATCGTTCTTCACTCTGTTTTCTTCTTGTTTCTCAGAATAGATAATCTTAAATGATCCATCTTTGAGTTCTTCAAAATCTGACTTACTTTTTTTTTAATCACTGATTTTATACCCAGCACCCACAAAGTAACAAGGAAAAGGTTTATTTTATTTCACAGTTCCTTGGTTTTTTTTTCTGTTTTCTCATTTATTGTCCAGATTCTCTAGAGAATTTTTCATTTCTGTCATTACACTTTTTACTTCCAGAATTTTTACTTACTTCTTTTTAATAGTTTCTATCTCTCCTTTAGTTTTATTTTGTGAAGAACTGTTTTTCTACATTCCTTTAGTTTAAACATGATTTCCTTTAGTTCTTTGAATATATTTATAACAGCAACAAAGTCTATGTCTATTAAGTCCAATATCTGTGCCTTCTCAAAAACAGTTTCTGTTCCTTGCTCCTTTTCTATGGACAAAATATACTTCCTTCTTTTTTTGTGTGTTTCATATATTTTTTTAAACTGGACATTTTAAGTCATAATATAGCAACTCTGGAAATCAGATTCTCCTCATTTCACAATATTTGATGATGCTATTTGTTTTTTAAGCAATTCCTCTGAATTAATTCAGTAAATACTGGATTCTTTATCATGTCTGGCCACAGAAGTATGTGCTTGGCTGTCTCAGTGGTCAGCTAATGATTGGAGAGAGATCTTCTGAAATGCCCCACTGTTACTAGTCCCCATTATTTTTTTTGCAGAGGAAGCTGATGCTAATCCACACAATTTATGACTCTGCTGACTGCTTTGTAGAGCCTAAGCCTCAGTCAGAAGTGAAATATTAGGGTCTGCTCACGTTTTTCCTGAACACACACACAACCATGACTATGAACAAGTCTGTTCCAGTACACAACTTTCTAGATTACCAAGAATTTGCTGGAGACTTTTAAATATCCCCATAGGCAATTTACTACCCAACTTTTCATTAAAAAGTTTGTATTAGTTGATTTGTCCCAACCCTTATTAGGCAACTACAATGCTAAATAATTGCATGGGTTTTCTTTTCAACAAATGACCCCCAAAGGAAGACTGTCTCCCCTGGGCAAGAGCTGAGTAATACTGAGTAAAGACAAACTTTGCCACTGGGGTCTCCCAGAAAACTCCTGGAGAAGCCCATTAACAGCAGTTTTCTGGGAATGGGAGTTTGGAAGAGTTCCAACCCTTTCAGTGAGTAATGGGCTGGCTATTTCACTGTGATGTGCAGTGTTGATATTCAAGGCTATGGCAAACTGAAGAGAAGAGCGTCGTAGTAAGGCAAGCTGAAATATCAGAAAGTTCACTGTTTCATACTGAGATTTAGCAGTTTTTCTTGAATAAATGATCCCAGATGTTTCAAGTCTTTGATTTCCTGAGCTATGAAAAGTTGATTTGGGTATTTATTGTCCATCTTTTATGTTTTTTTTGGAGAGTTTTGAAGGTTCTTCATCCTCATTTATGTCACTTCTGTTGATTTTTTTACTATTTTTATGAACTATTTTCTTGGTACTTGCTCAAGTGACTGCAATATGCATCTTACTTGTTACTATCCTACTTCAGATTAATATTTATAGTGGTACCTCAGTTCATGAGTTTAACTCTTTCCATGATTCTGGTCACAAACCAAATTGGATGATAACCAAATCAAATTTCCCCATAAGGTCAACATTGAAGCGAACCATTGAATTTGATTTGGTCCTCGTCCAGTTTGGTTTGTGACCATAATTATGGAAAGAATTAAGTTTGAGAACGGAGGTACCACTGTACTTAATTTCAACATAACAGTACAACTTAGCTTTAATATAAATAAATTTCCTTTCCTTTTCTTAACATCATTGCATATTTCTGTGTGTGAGTGTGTGTATGAGTGTGTATGTGTGTGTGTGTGTGTGTGTGTGTGTGTGTGTGTTGTTTGAATCTTAAATGTCCCCAAAAGGGTTGTGTGTTGAAGGCTTGGTCTACAGCCAATGGCGGTATTGGGAGGCAGTGAATTGTTTAGGAGGTAGGGCCTATGGAAAGGAAATTAGCTTACTAGGGACATGTTCTTAGAGGGGATGTTGAGTCCTGGGTCCCTCTTTGCTT
The DNA here is from genome assembly GCA_004363535.1 of Dasyprocta punctata. Lineage (NCBI taxonomy): Eukaryota > Metazoa > Chordata > Mammalia > Rodentia > Dasyproctidae > Dasyprocta > Dasyprocta punctata. Next base: position 55,166 of record RJWM01007409.1, read on the forward strand.
CCCAGCCCCCATGAGGTGAGCAGCTTTGCTTTACCACGCATGATGCTCTGTTTTGCTACAGACTCCCAAATGATGAAGCCAACTGACTATGGACTGAAACTCCTGAAACTGTGAGCCAAAACAAATTTAAAGTTGGCTTGTTTAGGGTATTTATCAAAGTTACGGACCCCTCCTTCCTTCTTTCTCTCACACACATACACTCATTCAATAGATAGACAATATATTCTATGTGCAATCTATGTGTGTTTTAAACTCATCAATAGTGGGCAGCAAAACTTTTTTTTTTTTGCATTACATGATTAAGCTATGTGGTTGGCCAGATGGATGGAGTCACTGACTAGAAATAAGTCTGCAGAGTCCTACTAGTCATCTCCCGAATTTTAACAACTTTCCATGGCTAAATAACATTCCATTTATTGAATATCTCTGGTAAATTTCAAGGTCACAAATTATTGTTTGAAACCATTTTGTTCAGCTGATGCTTGTTTCTTGGGTGAGAGTTTGTACTGATCACTGTAATCTGCTGTAGTCTGAAGTTCTACCTCATATGATGCTTTATTTTCATCTTTCTTATGTAATGCCCAACTATTTTTCAAAGTACTTTTATCAGTTTATACTCCTACAAGAAATGTTTTGGAATACTTCTGTGCTCTATCCTTGTCAGCACTTGGTTTTATCAGAGTGGAGGAAATCTTTCGTTAGTTATAACCTCATCCGTGGATGGCCTTTTTGTCACCTAATGCTATCCTTAGATGAACAGATTTAAATGTTATGAAGACAAATGAATCAATCTTTTTCTTTCCAGGGGCATGAAGATACTCTGCTGTGTTGTCTTCCAAAATCTGTATTATTTAATTTATCACATTTATGACTCAGTCCACCTGAAGTTGATTTTAGATACAGCAGAGGAGAGAGTTTCTAGTTCTATGCAGACACCCAGTTAACTTAGCACCATTTATTGAAAAGATTATTGTTGCCCTACTATCTCTGTTTGAAGCTTTAATTCTACAACTTTGCCAATGACTGTCAAGATTGATTATGGTACAGTTATGTTCAAGATAATTTAGCTGGGTTTTTCAATCTATCTCTGCTTATAATTAATTGAGGACTATTGTTAATTTTAATTTTCAAAATTTTTTTCATAGGAAGATATGCAGGTAGTCATAGAAATCATTTAAATATATCCTGAAACTAATAAATTACTTTTAATTAAGCTGAAAGACTGAAACAAGTGTCTTTGAAAGGATTACTACATTGTACCACTGCTGTGACATATTTTTAAAGTTTATTCTTTAGTTTGAAAACAATTTATAATTTAAAGAGAAGAATAAAATTGTACTTTAAAGACATTAGCACAACATTCTAGAATACATTGTATATTAGCTAAAAATCTACATTTGAAAAACACAAAAGCCTCATAACTCTCACTATTTTTCATTGTTTTGAGAATTTAAACACTGATCAGAATTTCCAGCTGACCTCAAAGGATGACACACTTAAATAATAAGTTAAGGTCTGTGTCCCTGCCTGATAGTCACAGTGTCATCATTTATTCTGAGTCTCCTGTCTAAACACAGGACTATGCAGAACCGTCGGACTTGCAAATTGCAATTTTGAGTGGTTACATAATTACCCTTGGAACAACTCTATTATTGAGACTTTTTGCATTAATTTTCATGTAGAATATACTTCCAGTTTGTTTCTTTAAATTTTAACAATTAAGATACAATCTACATACAGCAAAATGTACTCGCTAACATTACATATCTGCAAATTCTGACAAATGTGTCCCATTGTGTAATGACTACCACGTTCGAGATATGAAAAGTTCCATCAGTCTCCCTGCCCTTCTTGTTGGTGAAGGATTCCTCTCACCTCTGCTCTGACAATCTGTTTTTTGGCCCCATAGGTTTTTTTTTTTTTCTTTTTCAGAATGTCATATAAATGGGATCATGTAGCCTTTTGAGTCTGGCTTCTTTAGTTTAGAGTGCTTTTGACATTTATCTCTTATGTCGTGCCAGTAACCATTATTCTACATTACTGACTAACGTTCCATTGAAGGCATGTCTGTCTCAGCGTGTTTAATGTATGAGTATTCTTCCGCTTATAAGTCACTTGCAAAACACATTTATTATATGAGGGAACCGTATTGTGAGCTGGCTTTATTTTTCTTGTATAAGTAACACAACATTTTTAATCAAGGAACAATAAAGTTTTATATAGCCTCCTTATGTTAAATAACCTAATGTTTGATAAGACAGAGTAACCTCTTCCCCTTAATTTCTGGCCAGTATGTCTGGTGGGTTTTATGCTTACTGGGTCAAACCCAACCAGGAGTTGCTTCTACAAGGTAACCTTAAGAAGCTCAGCTGTAGAGCCCAGTTTGGGCACAGTTGCATGGAGAAGTGTTGGACAGATTGCAGAAAATTTCAGAGTTTTTGGTGTTGATTGAGCATTGGATGCAGATTAAACCTGATAACGTGTGGCTTGGGGATCCCATTCCTCCAACTCCGCACGTGTCTTACTAAAACCACAGAGGGAACTAACCCGGTGGGTAAGAGTTCAGGCTCTGGGCTTGGTAGTTACCTCTCTGCTTTCTAAGTTTCTGTTTCGTCATTTGTGGACTGGGGAACAGAAGCGGCAGATGGTGTGAGAATCAAGACTCTACAGTCAAAGCATCAAACCTTGCGTCTGGCATATATTGCAAACTGTTTATAGTTGTGAATTTGAAAAAAAGCTTTTGCTTTGATCTTGTTCACTACAAGGTGTTATTCTAAATGCTATAGTGTATTTTTATGCTGATCTTTCTTAAAATACTAATTCCTTCAGCACAGAGATGTCCCACAGAGACATGTGCATAGACTCTGACTTGGTTCTCTGGATCTATATTGTCCCAAAGCTCATTGGCAGGACTGGGCCGATGTACTGAAAGGAATTCACCAGGAACCTTCCTGTAGCATGAAGCTGATTGTCCAATTCCACAGATCCTTTTGCCTTCAAATGTTTGTCGGATTCCCTTTTTACTGATTCAGCTGTCTTTTGAGTTTTCCAGTACGTTTAAAGATTTCATTGACGCTTAGAGGATATACATGTTTTTGTTAATATTGTGTTTGCGAAGCCAAATTTCCCCGAGTTTAATTTTAGCTGTGTAGCCTTTGGTGCAGCAGGGTATTTCTGGGGAATTTCTCAGGGGTGCCGCTCTCGCTTTCGCAGCACCTCTGGGGGCTGACAGTGGTGTCTGGCGATGGAGATGCAAGGCGGCCCCCGCTTCTTAATAAAATGTTCCACTGGGAAATTTTGTGATTTCTAAGGCTTGGGAGGCCTTTGTTTTATTTTTCTTCACCAGTAACTATAATCTCCAAATCCCTAAAGCAAAAGCACAAGGAATAGAGCAGAAACTCAGAGTGGTTTCTATAATCGTGTTCAGCAATCCTGCCATTATACAACGTCCGTCCTAACACGGCCATCCCCCCAGACAGCCGGTGGAGTCCTATTTATCAGGAACGGGGCCACCGGTAGGGTTGAGGGACTATAGAGCGAGGTGTGAACTTCACTAATGAAGAACATGACTTCCTGAAACCCAGCCTTCTGTTCAAAAGTGCCCAGGTCTGGAAATGCAGAGGAGACTGTTTTCTAAAATGAAAACCCGCCTCATTAAGAAAGCTGGCAAGGCTGGGGATTTAGCTCAGTGGCAAAGTGCCTGCCTGGCAAGTGCCAAGTCCTGAGTTTGATCCCCAGTACCAAAAGCAAACAAACAAACAAACAAACAGCTGGTGCAGGCACTGGGGGACTGTCCTCTCAGCTGCCCTGGTTCTTGAGTTGTCTTTAGTAACCCTTTACACCTGTAGCCTGTAACCTTTTGGCAGCAAAGACAGGTTTTGTGGAACTTTTGTTCTCACGTACTGGGGGAAGAGGGTGACTTCAGGATGATTCAAGTGCATCGCATTTGTTGTGCACTTTATTTCAATTATTATTATTACATTGCACAACTTATTTTTATTATTACATTGGATTCTCACAAGGTGCCCGCAACCCAGATCCTTCACTAGGGCTGCTCACAGTAGGGTTCCTGCTCCTAAGAGAATCTCCCCACCGCACAGCTGATCTGAGAGGAGGCCGAGCTCAGTGAGCAGCAGGCTGTAGCAGGGAGGAAGTGTCCACGGATACAGCCCCTCACTGCCACTGTGAGGCTGGGGGTCTGCGGCCTGGGAGGAGGGGGCTCCTGCCTGCCTCATTTACATCGCAGAATGGGATCTGAATTCTGAAACCTAGGAAAATATTTTTGATTCATGGCACTTCTTTTCTTTTCCTTTTTCTCTTTTTCTTTCTTCTTTCCCTCTTTCTTTCTGTTTGTCTGTCTTGCTATGTAGCCCAGGCTGGAAATCCTCCTGGCTCAGCCTCCTGAATCCTGGGATTACAAGTGTGTGCTACAGTGCCCAACCATTCTATTTTCCTGCTGTTGTGATCCCTCATTAGCTTTCAGAAAACAATATCTCATGCCATTGGTTTTATCATAATTCACTAGATTCTTTCACGCTGTGTAGTGATACCTATTTTTTAAATTGTGAAAGTGATGTATACATATGATATGAAAATCACGGTTTAAAATAAAAGTGAGATAACAGAAAGACGTCTTTTTTTCCCCTCCACTCTAGACTTGCAATTATCCAAGACTTCCTCTTTGTTTTGAGATAGCTATGGCTACCCATTTGTTTTGTATGTGTTTCTCTGGGGAAAAATAATATATATATCTATACAAACTGTGGACATACCAGTCTGTATCTTGCTTTTTCCACTTATTATCTCTTTCCATATTAGCTCATATATACCTACCTTATTGTTTTTCAAGGACTTTAGGTCTGACTTTTGTACTTTATAGAACAGTTTGTACTTTATAGAGCAGCCCGTCTGGCTGGTTCTAGCCAGCCACCGACTGCCCACCTGGGAGAGGCCGCGTGTGTTGTAACTACAGTGATCTTGCGAACGGCTCCCAGTTATACTGCACTGTTTTCCTCCCCGCCGTTCCCCAGGCCTGTAATTTCCTAATTAGGCCTCCCGCCCTTTGATTTTAGCTTTGCCCATCTGCTTTGATGCAAGTATTCCTGGGAATCTTGTGTTCTTTTTCATCCCAATCTTAGGGCCCAGGATTTTTTCACAAACTTTTCTGGGAATAAACTTAGCTGAGCTAGAAAGATGGACCAAACCAGGGGCCCTGGGAACTGGGGGTGAGGATGTGGGGAAGGAAGAAAGGAAAGCAAGGAGCCCCTCTTCATCTCACCCCCAGTTTTTTGCATCAGCAGGTCCCTGTCTCCTAAGGTCCTCTCATTGTGTGTGATTACATAAGAGAAGATAGAACCTACAGTGGCGTCCCTTCTATTTTTTATTTTTTACAAAGAATCTGTATACTTCTTAGAGTCCTAACAGAGGAGTGTTGCTTATACTTTCTAGTCTGAGGAGTCTCCTTCTGTCTGAAAAAATATCAAACAGAAAGAAATAGATCCTACTGATAGCTGGGTAAAGATTATGATTCTCATGCCAGAAAAATGAAAAAGTATACAACTTTTTTGAAATTTATTTATGCTCTTACTTTTTGAGCACTTAGACATGTCAGACACTGAGTTATAAAGCTCAGCATAAGTATTTATTTATTTGTACTTAAGCCTTTACAACAGACCCACTGAAACTGAGGAAAGACCCTAGTCAACCCTCCAGCTTCCCTTGCATTTATTTCCATGGTTTTAGCTGACTTTAAACGTTGCTGATGTTAGGAGTCACACAACCGAGCCGTGTATTGTCAGTCTCGCACTAGCCCGGTTGTGGGCAACATATCTGATGTATGTGTTGTGATGACACTGGTGGTCTTGGTTCCTTGCAGGACATAGGAGACTGCTTTTGTTCACTTTGATGCAGCCAAAACCACTGACCCTTCCCTTGGGTGCGCCCAAGTGACTGCTGGTGACCTCTTTGAGGGGAAGCAAATTTCATATTTTTCTCCCCCCTTCCCACTTTCTGAATAATTTTCTTTCTTCTGTGAAAGTGGTACATTAGCATACTATCCAGCGGGACAAGTGGGCCTGGCTCAGGAGCAGTATGAGGTGCCCACCGAAACTCTCATTTTACCGAGAAAAACAATAAACTAAGCTTCAGAGGGTTGCGTGTACATTATGTAGTCAAGAACTGAGTGAGGATTTGAGAGGTAGGGGCCTCTTCCAAGGCTCCCCCTGACCCACTGAAGCGCCTGGAGCACCCGGCTCGGGGGCGTTGACCGTGGCAGGTGCTGCAGGTGGCAGGGAGTCTGGGAGAACAATGGGTGAGCAGGCCGCAGAGGTGGGCACGCGGGCAGCCGGACGAGCCAAGCCAGAAACGCACACAGACGAGCACAGAGCACGGAGAAGGAGGTGTCCCCAGGCGGAGCAGGTGCGGACGCAGGTGAGGGCGGAGTGGAAGGTTCCTCTGCCGTCATGAGTTGAAATCGTCCTGGTAGCTGCCAACACGGTTGAGTTCAGTAGTGGGTGTGTTAGGCAGTTTTCCGTTAGAGAGGATATACAGTTTGCTCCAAATCATACAGCTAGGCCGGGCGTGCTGGCGCACGCCTGTAACCCCAGCACTTGGGAAGCTTGGGTAAGAGGATCGTCGCAAGTTCAAGACCAGCCTGGGCTACAAAGTGCGCTCAAGGCCAGCCTGAACTGCATAGCCAGACCCTGTCTCAAAAAACAAAACAAAACAAAACAACCCCTAAATGACCAAAGCATCAAAACCAAAACCAAAACCAAAAAAAATCATTGCGCTAGTAAGTGACAGAGTCAGGACGTGAAAACTGTCATGAGTCCGACCTCTGACCGCCTCGATGATGGCACCCTGGTGCCGCTGTTTGCATACTCTGCCCCTCTCTCGCCTTCTCTCTGTTTTATATCCTGGTAAACCCCATATAAAACATACTTCGCACCTACGCGTACTTGTATTTTTAGCTGACACAGGACAGTTGAGTGTGTGATAATGTGGGAGATGTATGCAGTGTGTGTCATCAGGTCAGGGGAAGGGGCCTGCCCAGTGCCTTACGCACTTGCCGTTTCTTTGTGCTTGGAACATTTAAAATCCTTTCCATTAGCTACTTTGAAACTTAGAAATAATTGTGGTCAACTGTAGCGTGTAATATAGAAGTCATACACTACCTAGTATTGGAAGTTATTCCTCCTATCCAACTACACGGCTGCACCCGTTAGCCGGCCTCTCCCCGTCCCTCCCCACATCCTTCGGGCTCTGGTAGCCGCTATTCTTCTCTCTGCTTCCAGGCCATCGTCTTTATTTCCTCCACACACGAATGACAGCAAGCAGGACTTGTCTTGCTGTATCTGGCTTAGCCTCAGGATGGTTTTTAAGGCCAGCCCAAGGGGCCCGTTCCATCTGGATTCTGCGCTGTCCCTGCTTCCTTTTTATTCTGGCCCTGAGCTCAGTGGTACCTGTCTTGTCTGCAGTGCCCGTGCATTCGGAGTGCGGATCACGAGTGCATGGAGGCTGGAGAAGGCATGTTGCGTTTGGCACTGGCAGCAATGGTAGGAGCTGCCTCTGTTTCTTGCACGCTCCTCTGAGACTGGATTCTGTTTGACTTTGACCTTCTGGGGTCTTCCCACGCCTCTGCGGGCTGCGGAGATGCGGTGGCTCGTGGATCCCTAGGCTGAGGCTCACTGGTGCTTGGGATCCAGTGGCAGCTCTGGGGACCATCAGCACCCGTGGTGACTAAGTCTTGGCTGCTCCCTCGGTAGTAGGTGCTGTCTTTACTGCAGTGATTTTGTTCTTCTTGCAAACAAGCATCTTTCTGTTCTGTTTCTGTTTTTACACTGTGGACTATTGGCTTTGTTTATCTTAATGTTCAGGCTCTAGGAGACAGGCTCTGCCTGCCATGGCTGGTTCATAGACTAACGTCCCTTCCGGAAAGGGGTCTCAAGTGCAGCCCCTTCTTAGACCACTACAACCTTTATACGTGGCCAGGCATCAGTTTCTGGATGTGATGAGTTCAATCTTGTCAGACTCTGACATTTGCCAGGGCTTTTTATGCAATTGGAGAGATACTCAGCACAATTTCTGCTCTGTTTAATGTCCAACTTATCAATCTTGAAATTAATCAACTTTCATCCAAATATTCAGACACTAGTTGCACACTGATTAAATAAAAAAGAACTGATGAATTTGACAAATCTTATTTGTCTCAAACTTAAAAGTTGATTTCAAATTTAATTTGGACATTTGTACATCTAATATTATCAAATATGCTTGGTTGCTTGAATTGATGTATAGAATCATAACATGCAGAGTATTTCAGTTTTATTCATTTTAAATTGACATGTAATAATTGCACATATTTATGGCTGCAATGTGATGTTTTTATACACGTATACAATGTCTAATGCTCAAATCAAGGTAATTAGCATATTCATCACTTCAGACAGCAAGCAGTGTTTCAGAGATTACAGTCGTTCTGCATGAATTATAGAAATCAAATTATTGAACCCAAAATGATAGCTCAAGTTTTAAATCATGATAATCAGAAACTTTTGAGTGAAATACTTTATTATAAAATAGTTACATGTTTCACTGTCAGGGAAAAAAATTTTCTGAGGGAGATTTTCAGTGTTTATTTGTTATAATATTTTGCCTTCTGTAGAAATGGTTGCCAAATTTTACAGTCTTTTTGTGATACCATAGACTTGGGATAGTTTTAAAGTAAGTTTTGCTGTTGAGTAGCTTGTCTTCATATACTGGTGCTATTTATGACAAAATTAAATAGACCCTTGAACTACAAAATTTTATAGATGTACCCAACTGACTATTGGAAATATTTTTCAACACTTCAGTAGGACTTGTCCTACAGAATTTTGGTTCTGACACTGTATAAAAGTGCCATATACACTACATTTACTCCTCTTTGTATTTTTCAATCAATTTCAGTGTTAAAGTTTTGTGTGGTTGCTGCATCCACTTCCATTGTTATTCTTCAAATTATGTTAGTTACTTAAAGCACTGGGAAAAGCCTGAGTATTCTTTTGTTTTGATAAACTTTAAGGTGTAATATTCTGTTTGTAACATAAAAGAAACTGATTTTTAACTTTTTAAAATTTTGAAATATCGAACATAGGTATAATAGAAAGAATAATACAATGAACATCAAAAGTATTTTTACCCAGATACAATTATGAACATTCTGCCCCATGGGCTTTGATATATATATATATATATATATATATATATATATATATATACACATACTTTCTGAAGCGTCAAAATGTCGCAGATACGACACAGCTCTGTGTACACGCTTCTGCATGTGAATGCCAAGAACACACGCTCCGTGAGCTCACAGCGCTATTGTCACACTGAGAAATTCACTAATTCATTGTACTCGGCCTTACTGTCCATACTCGGATTTCCCTGGTTGTTCCTTTGTAAACTCCTCCATTTCCATCAAGTCTTCTGCATCGCATTTGCTATTGTGTCTCTGCCTTTTCCTTCATGACAACAGTTTTGGCGAGTTGAGGCCAGCCATTTTGTAAGATGCCCCGTAATCTGGATTTTTCTCATGGTTTGCTCATGGTTACACTCAGATAAAATATTTTTGGCAAGAATTCCCCAAGCTAATGCTGCAGGCTCCGGCTAAGTCACACCAGGACACTTGTGATGCTCTGATTCTTTCTTTTGGGTGACACTGAGTTTGGTTAAGAAATTAATTTTGAAAATCAGTTTGGATCCTAGATAAGCAGGTCATGAGATTTTTCCATTGACATAAATCTGCTTTCCCTTCCTGGGGTTCCCCCACCCGGAGAAGTTGGCATCAATATTGAGAGTTTGACTCACCAAGTGCCCGTATAAATGGAAGGAAGGGAGTGGGCCATCGGATATGCAGGGAAGGCATTCCAGTCAAGGGAAAGGCAAGTACAAAGGCCCTGCGGTAGGACGGAGTGGGGACAAGCAAGGTGGCCAGGGCTGAAGCTCCACCGGCATGGGATGGGGCAGGTGTGAGGCAGGGAGCTGATCCTGGAGGCCTCGCGAGCTTCGGCAAGAACTTTGCCTCCAGGCTAAGAATGATGGGACTAGCAAGAGGTTCTGGGCACAGAAGTGGTGCGATCTAACTTACATAATTTCCCTGTCACCTCGAAGTTTTTGTATTTATTGAAAACGATCTTTTAGATGAGTAGGAAGAGACTTTTGCTCTAAATTCCCCTTTGTGCATTCATGAAAAGGAAGCCATAAGGAAAAGAAATTGTTTGAGCTATTTGTGAGGCAGCGCAGCTACGTCTCAACTGCCACTTGTGCCTGCCTGCCTGCCTCTGTCTCCCTGGCCGCCCTGGTCCTCCGTGGGCACTGCACCACGCCGTTTCTCCCTTGCTGCGGACGTGTGTCCCCGCAGAGCCCCTGGCCTGGCTTCTGAGCCGTCCTCACATCTCTCCTGCCCTTGCCCCTGGCTCTTTCTCGAAGCCCAGCCCAGGGGCACCCCAGCTCCTGTGTGCTGTGGCCGCCCTGCCCTCTGCGCGCCCCTCGCTTTGCCCCTTCTCCCGCTCAGGGCCGGCTGTCTGCCCTGGGTGTGCTGCCACCCAGGCCTTTGGTGTGCGCTTTGTCCCGCACGTCTGCTGGAGCGGGCGTGCGTGTCCCTGCACCCCACGCCCCCCAGTCATGAGGTCTGCAGACAGACTTTCCCGCTCTGTCTGCCAGCAAAGTCGGACCCCTCCTTCTCTCTCTGCCCCTCCCCCTCCTCCCTGGAGCACCCCCAGGGGCCTGGATCGTGTAGCCCCGGACCCTCACAGCACCTGCCCTGTGGCCTCTGCTGGGCTGTGGGACATAGAATCCAGGGTCGCCTCGCCAGGAACCGGCCCCAAGCGTGGCCCCTGCAGCTTCCTGCCCTGGCTCTGGTTTAGGGGTCCCTAGGCTGCAGCTCTCCGATCTGGGGAGTACCCTATCACCCTGTGCGGTCCCCAGGGGCACCTCAGAGCAATCACCCTGCACGGGGGTGGGGGATAGGGGTGGGCGGAACCACTGACTCCCCAGGAGGGCTCCGAGTGCCTCCAGGACAAGCCGGCTCTGCAGGTCGGGGTGTCCATTGCCTGCAGGGCCTGGACAGGCATCATGGGCTCCCCTGGCTTGGGAGACTCTCGGGCTCTTTGGCCCCTAGTGACATCTGTGCCCCCGACTGTTCCAGACTTCCTGTCTTCTTCCCAGGGACACAGAAGGCTGAGGAGCATCGGGAGAGTGGCTTCGGGGCTGTGGGTGCCCCCTTCCGCCCTGTCCAGCTCCCTTGTTCTTGTCGCCTGCCATAGGCAGGGTGGGCTGAGGCTTGGGGGACAGACTAGAGGTACAGGATGGCTGGTGGGGGCCCTCGGGACCTGCTGGGCACCCCTGCTTCCCCGGCCAGGCCTCCACTGCTGGGGCCTAGGTGGCCACTCCCATCCTCGCCCTTTTGCCCAGCCCAGCCCGGCAGCCCTGCGGCTCTGTGCCCAGGACACATGCCACGGGGCCTGCAGCCGCCTCTGTCGCCACTGCCCCTGCTGTGGACTTGCAAAGCTGGTGACTGCAGAAGCTCCTGGCGTTGGAATGCACAGGCCGGACTCCCCGGGCTGCGTGTGTGTGAGGGGGGCACAGCCATCCCACCCCCAGGGGTCAGAAGAGATGTCCCTGGACACCCCGGGGACACCCCTGCACACTTGGGAACATCCTGGAGCTCCGTGGCCCTGGCCTCCGCCTGCCCTCGGCCACAGCTGCGGTGTCCTGGCTGGGAGGCACTGGGCACTGTGTCCCTGGAGTGCTCAGAAGAGAAGCCGGGTCTGCCCAGTAGGCAAAGAGCTCTTCCCAGGTGCCGGGAGGGTCGCAGCTGCAGGCAACAGGTGTGGCCAGGGCAAACTTCGGCACAGCTGCTGCTTCTCCAAGCTGCGGACAGGGATCCTGACAGGCCACAAGGGGAGGGCCCCGCCCTCTGTCTGGGCCGTGTTCCCCAGCTGTGCGGGGCCAGCGGGTGGCCTCAGAGTCACGGGCTGGTCATGTGATACCCTGACCCCCACCCTGTCACACTGTGTACATCGGTCACTCCTCTTTTGCTGATCTGGATGAAGTTAAGCGTCAGTCCATGACTGTCTTGTGTGTTGCACAGAAATAGATCACAGCTCTGTCTGGGTCCCCACTGAAGGGCCGAACAGGCCATGCAGGGACAGTGGGGTGCGGCAATATCGGTCCACTGCTCTTACTACCCCTCTCCTTTTCTTTCCTCCCTCCCTCCTCTCTCCCTTTCTCCCTGACTCCGGCACTGATCCGCTCAGAAGGTCCTGCAAATCCCAGACCCCACTTCCAGTTATGAGAGACTACAATGGTCCCTCTTCTCCGGGGTCTCCCCCGGGCACACTGCTCCCTTCCTGCCCTCTGCGATCTCTCACCACCGCGCACCCATTTGTCCTTGTCCCCTGCAGCTGCCTGGCCCTTCAGGACAGGGTCACTGTTGCTCCCCTGGAGGGTATGGTCTCCCTCACAGGGGCTGCTGACCCTGCGGGGACAGCTGGGCGCACCACTGACATCCCAGGAGCGTGGCCATGCTTCATGGGAACGAGCTGGGGAGAGGGCACCAAGGCAACGACACGGCTGCAGCGCGGCGGAGTGGAGGGGGACACAGACACGAAACGAGGGGTCCGTGGTGTGTGAGAGGGATTCACAGTCACGGGAGGGAATGAGCCCCGGGTCCTGCTTCCCTCTCCGTACTGCTTCAGGTCAGGAGTAAGGAGCGAGCCCCACGAGGGCAGAGGACGACGCGGACAGTGGAGAGAGGTGAGGTGTGCGGACCAGGGCAGGCTGGGGTGGAACCTGCAGATGTTATCACGGGACCCGAAAACTGCCCGTCAGATTTGGCAACACCAAAGACTTTGTGATTTGATGAGACCAGCGTTAGGAAAGGCTGTTGGGAGTGGCAGAGAACAAACCACCAACTGTCACGTACTCGGTGAAATACTGAAGTGTACCTATTGAAATCTCTGGAGGAGTTCTGCTATAGACGGAAGCTGAGAAATGGGTTGGTAGCTGAGGATAACAAGGGATATGGAAATTTAAAAATATGTGTCTAAAATATATTTTTTAATTTTATAACTTTATTCTAAACCCCTTGATTGAGATAAACTTGACGAGCAAAACCCTGCCGCTTTCAGCGTGTAATCGGTGAGAAGGTGGTCACCTAGGAGGCAAACCGCCAACACACCGTGCAATGTGCAGCCATCAGCATGCCCCAGCTTAGTGGTAAGCCGGGTCCCACCTCCAGCCTCAGGCAGACGCTCATCTGCTTTTCGTCTCTTCGGATTTGCCTTCCATGAGAATCTCACCAGTGAAGGCATCCAATACGCATCCTGGACCTCTGTCCCGCCGGATACCAGGAACATAACTTCTGTGCACGGGCCCCTTTCGCTTACCACAGAGCTCATTCGTGTGGCACCAACCATCAGTGTTTTCCCTTTTTATGTCTGCATGGTATTCTGTTGTGAGGATGCGCTATATTTATGCACTGTATTTCCGTTGTGAGGACAGCTATATACCCACTCACCAGTTGAAGGGCATCTGTGTTGTAGAAGGTTTATTGCTTAAGACGGGAATTGCATTGGTTGGCTTGAGCTGCTGTAGAAAAAAAATCACACATTTGATGGTCTAAACAGTAGGATTTTGTTTTCTTTCTTATAGTTCCAGAGATTGGAATTTCAAGACCAGGGTGTCAGCATGGTCAGGTTCTGGTGATGGCCCTGTACTTATCTTTTAGATGACCACCTTCTCACAGTGTTCGCATGTGGCTCTCTCTCTCTCTCTCTAGACACCAGGGGCTGTGGGACATGGCAATATCTGTCCACTGCTCTTATTATCCTCTCTCTGTGAGAAGAGAGAGAGAGAGGGAGAGAGAGAGAGAGAATAGTCTGATATCTCTTTTCTTCATCTAAAGACCCTATTGCATCATGGATCATGGGCCCTCCTTTACGATCTTATCTTATCATAATTATGACCTTAAAGGCCTTATCTCTCAATACAATCACATTGAAAATTAGAGCTTCAACATATGACTTTTGGGGAATGTGATTCAGTCCGTGTCTGAGACACGGTGTCACCTCTGTATGCTGGTTGACAGTGATCTAGTACAGAGCTTCTCAACCCCGGCACTGTGGCCACTTGGGACTGAGTGACTTTTGTGTGGGGCCTCTCTTGGACATGAAAGGACATTTAGCAGCATCCTTGACCTCTGTCCCACCAGATACCAGTAACATAAATCTAGTTGTGACGACTAAAAATGTGGTTAGGCATTGTCACTGTGGGAGGTGGCAAAATTACTGCAAGCTGGGAGAGAGAGAGAGAGAGAGAGAGAGAGAGAGAGAGAGAGAGAGGGAGGTTGTATGAGTAAAACCTTTGACGGAGAGCAAGAGATGGGATCCAGTGTCGTGACCGGTGCTAGGTGAGGAAGAGAAATTCATCTATTGGGACAGCTAGGATGGGCGGCAGATTGGCCCACGGAGGATGTGTGCTAGTTTTTTTCTTTTTAAATTATATTGACACTTAATAATTGTACATATTTATGGAGTACCATGTTATATTTTGATACATGTATACATTGTATGATGATCAAGTCAGGGTAGTTGGATATAGAATATACCATTTCTTTGTGGTGAGAAGGTACCGTATCCTCTTTTCTGGCTATGTTGAAATACACAGCACACTGTCAGCTATGATTATCCTGCTGTGCCACAGAAGGCCAGGATTTATTCCTGGTAACTGACTCGAGAGTGTACACTTTGACCAACTTCTCCCCACCCCTCGTCCTTCCTTCCCCTCCCCAGCCTATGGTCACCATTATTCTCTAAACTTCTGTGAGATCAACACTCTGAGACCCACCTACGAGTGAGCTCATGCTCTGCTTATCTGTCCATTTCCTGGCTTATTATATATAACACGATGTGCCCCAGGTTCACCTGTGACGTGCTGGAGGGCAGGGTCTCCTGCTTTATCGTGGATGAAGGACAGCCTCTCTAATATATGGTGCCAGGAAAGCTAGATTTCCACATGCAAGCAATTAAACTCAGTCCCTATCTCTCGCCATGTGAAAAAATCAACTCAAAATGCATAAAGGCAATAAGAAGGCATGAAACAACCGAAGAAAGCGTAGTTTCTGCTTCCACCTGTATTTCTCAGGGACATTAGGCACCCGTGGAGGGAGCAGGACTTATAACATATCTGCAGCTACCTGTGAATCAGTGATGTCTTCCTGGGAGCCCTACCTGGGAAGAGTTGTTTCTTCAGGAGCTAATACTGGCCAGATTCTTCTGTCTTTGGCTGCAGAGGACATTGCTTAACCCATTTATTAGAGCCCAACACATATTGGAGTTCTTGGTGTATGTGTCCTCCCAGATTATAAGTGATTGGAAGACAGCCACTGCCCTGTGCATATTTGCAGTTAGCCCATAGCAGGTACTCAATAAATGTTTTATTACATAAATTTTCATCAATATTTTATGGTCTTTACTTTCTACAGAATTGACCTCATAAGACAGGTAACCCTCCTCAGACTGGCTTGTGGCTAGGTTGACACTGAAATTGATGTAGCATTGCTATCATCTGGGAAGACATTTCAATTCTTTTCTAACAGTAGTCATGTCAGTCAAACTGGGGAACATGAGTCAGTAACTCTCGAAGTTCCATCTCCGCATGAAGCAGTCGGAGTGTTCATCTGTAGATTCTGACTCAGTAGGTATGGAGCAAGGCCTGAAGTTTTGCATTTTGAAGAAGCTCTCAGGCAAGGCTGGTGCTCACGGGCCATGATTCACACTGTGAATAGCAAGCATCCAGGTCCTCAAGAGGCTAGGCTGCATAAATTATGAGAAAGTTTTAATCAGAGAGTTCTCAGAGTCAGCACTGAAGGTGGGAAGGGAGTCCTCAGAGAGGCCGTGATGGAAAAGAGAGCGCATCTCCGGTGCTCTGCTTCTACCTCAAGCTCGGGTGCGGACTGTAGGACTCTCTCTCTCTCCCTCTCTCCAGGGTCTCACTACATAGCTCAGGCTGGACTCAAACTCACAGTGATCCTCTTGCCTCAGCCTCCTGAGTGCTGGGGTTACAGGCACATACTATGATGCCTGGCTAGGACTCAGTATTTTGTCATGGGTTGATAATGATAAAAATTTGAGAAACAAGATTCACTGGTTAGAGGAGAAGGCTGCAGGCACATACTATGATGCCTGGCTAGGACTCAGTATTTTGTCATGGGTTGATAATGATAAAAATTTGAGAAACAAGATTCACTGGTTAGAGGAGAAGGCTGCATGATGTTTCCAAAGGGTGGTGAGCAGTTCTTCCATGTTTGTCTGAAAGACCAGCTAAGATGAGATGTTTTTAAATTGTCCAAAAAACTGGTATAGAGGGTTGTTAAGCATAGGGATATGCAACAAAAGAAGTTCTTAACCCTTCTTCTGCTAGAGGGTTTTTCTTATTTGTTGGGGATTAAACAGAAGCTGGTTTAAGAGACTGCACAGTTAAAATTATGAAAGCAACGCACCTGTACCACCCTGGGCCCTGAAGACCAAATCTGATAAAGGAAGACTGGTTACTTCCCTTCCTGGGATGTCATGAGGGTCCCTAAGGTACCAGTGCTGATGGATCACTCAGTGAGTTGTTGCTGAGAGCTCTGCACTTCCTGGGTGCAGGGGGGGATGTTGAGGAAAGAGAGCGGGCCTATGAGGAGTTACGTGGTGGAGTCCAGGTGAGAAACCAGGGGCTTCGTGCCTTCTCCTTCTGGCCGGGGTCTGCAGGGCCTGTGAACAACTCCACAGAGTACAGCAAGTCTCACCCACGTGCACAGCTGGCCCAGAAAACTGAATCCAAGCAAAATCCCAAGCAAGATTTACACAGAGCAAAGGCAGAAATTCATAATCCTAAAAGAGTTCAGCAGGTAGGACCCACAGGTGGGAGAAAAAGATTTTGTTAGGGACTGGAGAATTCATTCCCAGGCAATGGCTTAAACCCAGCTGACTGCTGCCATTTGAGAATGAGGGTCCTCAAAAAGGGAGAAAGTTCTAACATGTTCTATAACACGGATGACTCGTGAAGACATTGTTCTAAGTGAAACAAGTGATCACAAAAGGATAAAGGCGTATGATTCTATCTGTGTAAGGGGCAGAAGTAGAGTGATGGTTGCCAGGAGTGGAGGAGAAGGAAAATGATTTAATGAGTATAGTTCCAGTTTTGCCAGATGTAAAAGTTCTGGAGATGAATGGTGGTGATATTTATACAACAATGTTCATATAGTTAGTGTCACTTAACTCAAAATGCTTCAGATGATAAATTTTATGTTATGTGCATTTTGCCATAATAAAAAATGGAAAATGGTACCATATGAGCCAGTAATCCCTCCTCTTGATATAGATCTAGAGGAATAAAACTCAGTGTCTTGAAGAGACAGCCCTCATATTCACTGTAGCCAAGATACGAGAACAATTGAAATGTCCACTGATGGGTGAATGGATAAATAAAATGTGGTGTTTACATACACTCAAGAGTTATTCAGCATAGAAAGAGGGATTGCCTGCCATTTGGGACAATGTGGATGGGCCCGGGAACATGATGCTGAGTGAAATAAGGCACGTACAGAAGGACAAATACCACATGATCTCCTTTATATATAGAGTCGAAAATAGTCAAATATACAGACTCACAGACTGGAATAGCAGTTTCCAGGAGCTGAGGAGAGAGGTATCTGGGATACATTGGTTAAAGTTTAAAAAGTTCCAGTTATGCAAAACAAGTTCTGAGATCTAGTGTACAATGTACTATATAGTGAACAGTACCGTATTGTTTACTTAAATTTTTGCATATTGTATATGTTCCAACCACAAAACGAAAGTGAACAAAAAACCTAAAAGGGGCAGGAAGACATTTCTGGGGGTTTTTGACAAGCACATGGCATTGCGGTTGCTTGTGAAGATGATTTCATGCATCTGCACAGCTCTCCAAATACATCAAGTTATATACATTAAACAGTTACAGCTTTTTTTGTGTGTGTCAATCATACTTCAATAAAGCAGTTTAAAATTTGGAAAATTGTATTGGCAAGTAAAGCAAATTCTAAAAATCCCTGTGTTGACTGATACTAGAGGTCAAGCAAATCCAGCTCTGCCTGGATTTGGTCTACAGGTTACAAGTCAGGTACCTCTAACATGAACCAAGAACAGATTTTCAGCTTAGGAGAAAGAACCAGGAGGCGTCAACTCCTCAGAGACCGTGCCAGCCTCAGCATGGGGACTTCGCACTGCCAAAACTACAGAAGGTTCTACTGTAGGACTTTTAGTAATTGGATAAGTGACAGAAAAATAGATGCTTCACAAATGAACTTGAAAAGGAAAAAGTGAAAGTTGCGGATTCAAGATGCAATTATTTGCGTAAACTCTACCCCCAAAAAGTAAATAAATCAGGTAGGTTAGAAGGAAGGGTTCTTATCCACGATTGCCTAATAGTCATTATCACAAAGGACTCTGCCAGAAACAGAAGGATGAAGAAATTACTTCCACAAAGACACCTCCCCAGCAACTATCTGATCAACCTTAGACTGATGCCATTCTTGTCACAAATTGGTGTGGCTAAAAATTATTTTTAAACATATCTGGTGTAAGTCTCACTGTTTTCATCTTTTTTTTTTTTGCAGCACCAGGGATCAAACTCACAACCTCACACCTGCCAGGGCAGGCGCTTAGGCCACTGAGCCAAACTCCCAGCCCTGGTTTTTTTTTGAGGCATGGTTGCACTGTGTAGCTCAGGCCGGCCTTGCGCTCACACTGTATCCCAAGCCGGCCTCGAACTCACAACGCTCCTTCTACCTCAGCCTCCCGAGTGCTGGGATTAAAGGCGTACGCCACCACACCCAACTTGTTTTCATCTTTTTAAACCTCCTCATGCCTCATCCTCCTTGAATATGCCTGTGGTTCACCATGAGGTGCGTGCTCACGCTGCGATAGCGATAATGACAGTGTTCTCTGGAGGATCTCTCTGACTGATTGTTTTTATTCAGGTCGGTGGTCAGCTGAAGCTGTGTCGATGTGTCTCACAGTATAACCTGATGATATCAATTATCTGCCTTTTTGTTGATACAGGAAAGGTAATCAACAATCAGAGAAACTCAAGTTTTGGGATGGTAACAGCAACTTCCATTTTAGTCTGGATCCTTTTCATGACACCACAAACCAGACTGTATTTCTGCAGACCCACTGATGTGCTTGGGCTGAGAAACTGCACTGTGTCAAGGACAGGCCCAATGCATGGCTATGGTATGGAGCCCTAGGGGAGACTCCTCCACGCTCTCCAGTGCTGGACCCACGGAAGCAGAGTGGTGGTTGCTGGCTGCCCCAGCCCGGGGTGTAGAGTGCTTTTGGGGGAGAGGAAGAGGCAGTAAGCTAAAACCATGACTGCACATTGGTTTTTTAACAAGTTGCCATTATAAGTGATAAGCTTTTTTTTTTTTTTAACCTACACTCACTTACTAGGACTGACTATGTGCCAGGAAAGTACAGTGGAGCTGGACATCAAGAGATATGGGAGCTCTGGGATTCTTACTTCCCAATTCTCAGCCCAGAGAAGACTGCTGGATACATGCGATGACAATTTTTCTCCTGCTCAGTGCTGTAACGCCATTGGGGTTCACAGCAGTGGAACATTTGAAGGGTTTTCTTCTTGTTTTCCTTTTCAGTGCATTTTATGAGATCAAAATGAGTGCAAGACGTTGGTGGAATGGCTCTGAGGGTTCTTTCTGTTGCTAGGAAAAACTGTAGTTTTATTTTGTTTTCAGAAGAACTGCACAGACAACCTTTACTCAACAGGCTCAGGAACGTTTCCACGATTTGCTATGGCCTGACATATAAAATCTAACTAGTTAATTGCTTGACTGCTTGCGCCCTTGGGTAACCTTTTGGGGAGAAATTGCTCCACAAAATTGCAAAATGATTTCTTTATTCATTAAATAGGTGAGAGTCTAGACATTGAGCTGGGTATTTCAAGGACATGAAGGCCCTCATCCTTGAAATATTAGAAGAGTGATAACAATCACTATTTTGTTGAGGGCTTATCCTGTGCTAGGCTTTGTACACAGTAGTTTTCCTGATCCTCCTAATGGCCCTTTTGAAATAGTAATACCCATTTTATGGATATAAAAATGGATGAAAACCGAGGCTGCAAGGATACATCGAAAACTAGTCCAAGGTCACATAACTAGCAAATGACCAAGCAGGGATATTTTGCCATGAAAACTTATAATTTAACAAACACTCGATCCTATGTCTTTTAGGGTTAGTGTGAGACATGAGACACCCAAATCTGAGCAGAGCATTTCTGACTGATCCTATCAGAGGAGCCTCTTGCTCTCAGGGCCGCCTTTCCTGACCGCTCCCAACGCTGCAGATGTTTACCTGCCAACAGTGAGCTCGGTAGACTTCAGTGCTCTCGGCGGCAAGCCTGGTCAGGACAGCAGCTGCTACCTCTTCCATTCTAAAAGGTGGTGAGACTGAAGTATTATCTCTGGCTTGAAAATATTTCCAAATGACATGTTTAGAAATGTTCTGCTTTATTTTATGAAAACAGCTTTACTGAGACATAATTTACATAACACACAATTCACTCATCAAAGGTGTACTATCCACTCATCCAAAGCTACTCAATAGCTTTAGCATAGTCAGAGAATCATGCAACTATCACCTCAGTCAACTTTAGAATGCTTTCTGTAGCCCCCAGAAGAAATCCCTACAGCCTTCGTCCCCTCATCACCTCTCTCATCCCAAGCTCTAAGCAAACACCTGTCTATTCTATGTCTATTACGCATATTTTGCATAAATAGAATCATTCAGTATGTGGCCCTTTGTGATTATCTTTTGCTTTGTTTTGAATCACTTATTAAATCATGATTGACATACAGATGCTGTAGAAACTCAGTGTATACAACTTGATGTGTTTGGAGTTCAGTGTATACCCATGGAGTCATCATCACAGTGTCATGAACTTATTCACCATCTTCAAAAGTGTCCTCTCTCCCCTTTTGTGTTTGTTAGTCCCTTTCACAGTAAGAGTACTTAACAGAAAATCTGTTCTCTGAACAAAATTTTAAGTATGCATTACAGTATTATTAATCACATGCTCTAGGTTGTAACTTAAATCCCCAGAACTTACACATCTTGCATGGCTGAGAGTTTGTGCCCTCTGATTCTCTCCTCCCGAGGAGAAGAGAGGCATCGTGAAGAGAGCCTGCAGGTGCCTGGTTTGGTCAGTGATGGTTCTTTCATCGTATCTCAGCTCTGTGTATCTCTGACCTCAAGGGAATGAATGGCCTTCTCCTGCGCTGTGGCTGAAGGTGTACTGGGTTTGTTAATAGTATATTGATGGGTTGCTTGCACAAGGACACACTGCTGTGTCCTCCAAGTCAGAGTCTCTTTGCTCACCTCTCTCCCATCGTCTTTCTGCAGTGGAACTGCAGCGCTCTGGCCTCCTGGGCTTCAGGACTTCCAGGTTGGCATGTGGTTCTCAGAGAGCAGCTCTGCCTGTTCCCCCTTACTCAACTTGCCAGGGGCCTGGGCTCCTTCTGAACGACTTGTGTTTCTCTAGGTTATGCAGAAACAACAATGACAATTACCAGCTCCCCTCAAATTCCATCAGAGCCCAACAGACAACCCAGGGGCAATCCAGGCTTTAAATCTGTTGCTCATCTGATTCTCAAGAAGTCTACTCTTCGCCCTTTAAAGTTGAGATTCTAGATCGGTGATGGTGAAGCTTTTAGAGTTTTTAATGATACAGACAGCCCATTGTAGCAGACACACCTAAGTTCACCACCACTGATCTAGATGCTTAGATAGGAGGAGCTGGTGAGTGCTAGGCACACCTCTAGAACAGCCTTGAGAATCTACCCGTCCGTGCTCAGCCTCCTGTGAACTCACACTCAAGTGCGAGTCTCTCCTCGGCCCACATCCATCGCTCACCCTACGCCCTTTCTCCGTGGTCATTTTCTATTTACACGTGTGTCTGTGTCACGGTCATCTGCCTTTCTCAGTGAGCTGCAAGCTCCATAAAGGCGGAGGTTTAATCTTTCCTGTATCCCTAATAATAGTGTAAGTACAGATCTCTAAACCAGGTGGGTGCCCGGAGACATTGGGAGAGTGACCCGAGATCTTCACGCATCAGAGCGGCGTGCTGAGAAATCCCCGGAGCGTCTCTCCGCAGCCCAAGTCAGGAGACGCGGGGGAAGAGCTCCGCCATCCACGGTCAGACCCCAGGTTGGGGTCCAGCACTTTTCCATCCTCTGGTGGTACAAGAAGTTTCCTTTCTCCAGTGCGATTGCTTCTGCAGGTTGGGGCAAGTTGTTAAAATGTGGAAATAACAACTTTGCTTGCAGAAGCCCTGGCTAGCCCTGCTTAGGCAATTTGGATGGAAAGAGAAAATGGAAAAGCAGGTAAGACCTGCTCTGCACTGTAACATGGAATTACAGTTGGGCCAAGAGGAAATTTTTGCCAGACTTGCCCAAATGATTCAAGGGAAATCAGTGAATCTTTTGGCCTGGAGAGCTGAACCATTGCCATAATATTATGCTTGACTCAGGGAAACTTTTTTTTTTTTTTTTAACTTAGCAGTCTAAGTATAGAGAAAAGAGTTTTTCTAAATTCTATTAAATTATTACAAATAGATTATAATTAAATCTTTCTAAGTGTGTTAAGATTCAGAATAGGTGTTATTTTCTGATTCTGTTTCCTCCTTTTGCTACCTTTCTTATAAACCATATCAGTGAAGTGATCGACTTACTACATTGTTCTTTTTCACTAGAATTTACATAGCACACTAGAGAAGGCAAAATAGTTCAGAAAACACTTAATTACCCTTCACTTTTTTGAATTACAAATTCATTTTTCTATTCATGTCATGTAAACATAGATAAAAATCTGAAGACTAACAGAAGTTAAGTTGCTTAAAATCTGACCACCCATAATCACACAGTCACTTACCATTGCCATTTTAAAGTATTTCTTTCTTGAGTGTATATTTAAAAACTGTAATAATAGTTTACATGTGAAGCTAGTATCTTGCAGTTCTCACTTAAGCATTCACATAAGCATTTTTTTTTTTT
>RJWM01007410.1:0-78500 GCA_004363535.1 Dasyprocta punctata
CCTTTGCACAGGATGAGGATGTTTACAAAGTAAGAACCCTGGCTCCCTGCTGAGTCTCTCAGCTAAACTTTTGGCCTTCTCAAATTGACACAATGGCCAGGTAACTGCTTATGCTCTACACCCCAGGATGTAGAGCTGCTGCCTTACTTAATTAAGCTGCTAGACTTCTCAAGTTGACACAATGTATAAACCATAGCAAAGACCAATCTACGAAAATACAGTCACATGTAGCATTAATCTTAAATTGTGCATTTATGACATATATTGCACAGAAATAGAAATTTAAATTAGTCACATTCATAACTACCTGATAGTGTAGACAGTCTTCCTGCATACCCATAGTAGTGATTTAATTTTAAAGTCCTTTAGTTCTGACGTCTACCATGCTATTTTGAGTGAAGGATTAGAAAGATATGTGTTTGAGAGAAGATGGAGAATAGCATGGAATTACTTCATTAAATGATAGCTTATAGGTTGAGATATGAAAATGAATTACTATTGCACTGGATTCATTTTGTATGTGCTTTTCTTTCATAGTCTCTTTGCACTTACTCTACATTTAAATATCATATAGCTCTATATCACTTATTAAACAAAAATGTATTAGTAACAATGAAGAAACCTCATAGACATTTTTCAGAAACATTAGTGAATTCACATGACACCTAAAAATGTGATATTTTACTCTCGCGTCATCTCCCATTTTAGATTTGAGACAAAGATATTTCCTTATTTTCCAGTGTATAATTTAGGTATGAAAACTTAAGACACTTGTTTTATTCACAGATTTCATGGCATAGTGCGTGATTTAATTTCTTTTGACCTCTGTTTCTCCCATTGTTGAAGTAAAACATAAATGTTTCCCACTTTAAAATCTGATAGGGTTTCTCTGAGAAAAAATGAGAATAGTGTGCATGTGGTAGTTCGAAGAAGTGAGGCAAGAATTTTTTAACAACTTCAAATCTTTTTCTTTTCCATCCCTATAGAGCTTTTGCAGATAGGAAGAAAAGCAGGAGTTGGAAGAAGTAGGAGAAGGCTAGGAGATAAAAAGCAAAACACAAAAAAAGAGAGAAGAAATTACGGTACATTATGTATATACACCAACTTTCTGCAATAATTGTAATCATTAGGTACTACAAACACATGCAAATAAAAACAGAATTTTTAACACCAAAGAAAATTTAATATAGGTGGTTTAAGGTGAAAAATATTTCTATTAAGTAGTTTCATAGCACTGCACTGTCTTATTTTAGTAGCTATTTCTTACGGAATCCTATTTGGGATATTTAGTTATGCATCCCATTTTAGAAAAGGAAATTAAAACATCCACAGAAAAAAAAAAACTGTATATATGACCCATGAAAAGAAAGCATTATAAACTAAACGGAAAATTTGAAAAGGTTTAGGCTGATTTCTATTTAACTCAAGCTTGCTTAATTATCAGACACTTTAGTATTTTGAAACTTTACTGGAATACTGAAGATTCATAATACAAATTCCAGGAAACTCAGAAACTTCTCCACACTATATGTAAATGTAAGGAGCAAGAAATAATCAATTTTATGACAAGGTATTTTATGCTCCACATTGAGTACCAAAGTTGACTCTTGTTAATGAAATGTTTAAAGGGAATCATTGTAGGAATGAATTTGGCAATTACTTGTCCTGTTTTCTTCATCTTTAATTTTTTTCTATTTCCTTCCAGACCATGAGAGTGTGATTGGGTATATATTCATTTCACATTATATAATCATAAAGATAGCATTTTTTTCTGCAGTACAACTTAGCAAATGGAAAAATATTCTCTCTCCCTTTAGGAAAATATAAAAGCTAATCATAGTAGAAATTTACAAGCACAATTTGAAATAATATATATGCTTCCATTGAATTCTTAATATTCAAAATGAATTCTGCTCAACCAATACACTATTTTTCATAATTGATCCACTTTAGGAACTAGACAAATATTTGTTTCCTGAGATCTTTTAGAAAGTACCTAGCCTATATATTGTACACTGTGTAACCTAATTTTTAGCTTATTACCCCAAGTAGATTAGGAATGGTTGTGTCTACAAGATACTTTAAAGGAATTTGTAGAACTGAAGAAATTATACAAAATCATGCATGCACCATTTTTTTGTTTAGTTCAATTTTTTCAAAGCTTTTTCTCTGTGGTTCTTTGTAATGGTATAGTCACTGTCCAAGAAAGACATGACCTATATAAAGAAGTCATGAAATTTTGGTTGTAGAGTATTTCTCCCAGAGATTCAAAACACAATTTCATAATGACATTAATAAAATAAAAATATCCCTGTTATGTTTTACATTGAAAATGTCCCTCAGAGATCTTAGGAGCTCTTAGGTGGAGCTTGTGGAAGGGGACTAGCTTATGAAGTCCAGGACTGACATCCTGTTAGGAGGTGGGGCTTGACTGGAGGTGAATCACTAGGGGCATGACCTGGAAGGGTGCATCTCCCTCCTGATGGCTAGGAAATCCTAAGTCAGTGCACCAGAAGATTGAGTGCTCAATTCACAGCCATTTTCTGGTTCATAGAGCCATACCTTTTACTATGTTCTCACATAATGGAAGGGTCTGAGGAGTCTCTCTTGGAACCTTTCTAAAGAGTACTAATCCCATTCATGTGCACTCTTTCCTCTTGGGCTAATTCCTTCCCAAAATCCCTTCTTCCTAATCCTATTACCTTGGATCTTAGAATTTTAACATGTGAATTTCAAGAGGATGCATTCAGATCATACCATCAAATGTAAATCTTCATTAATAAAATGCATTTTCATGCCTTTAGGCAAGTTTTAATTAGCTGTGCATGAAGCAGGTAATGTTTCCTCCCCTGCATACTGTATAGTCACAGAAAGGTAATAGCTCTATATGAACTGTATCATTAAAAACTTTCATCATCTATATATTCTTTAATTTCCTTGTTCTAGACGAAAGATCCAAGAATCAGGAATTTCCTTCGAATTACACATATATTTCCCTTATATGTCCACATGTCTATAACAGTTCTTTTGGAATTTTTAAATTTAATATATCTATATGTTTATCACTTGTCATGCACACACACACACATATATACATTGAATGTATGTTTATTAAGAATGAAGAAAGAAACCACAGTTTATGAAATTGAGGAAAACATGATACAAATATTTAAAATACTATAAAACTCAGAAAGTCAAAACTATGGTGACTGCTTAAATGTAAAAATAAATTTATTACAGAAAACAGATTTCTATCATTTGTACTCAAAATATGTTTTCTCACTTTGAACATACTTATCTCATCAGTCTTGTCACTTTCTAATGCAGTTCTGGAAGTTCTGTCTCCTGAGTGTCTTTAGTTGTGCTGCCACAGTGTCCTGAATTAATTCAAAACATATAACTTTTATGGTCATTTTGTCTTTGTAGAACAGCAAGAAGTCACACACAGTACCAATCTTGTGAACAAGATGGATGAGGACACACTGTATTTTTACTTGACAGGAATTGCCAAATCATAAAAAATATGTGGCACAGAGAATTGTCGTGATGGAGGATGAAACCATTTGCCCATTTCTCATGTTCCAATTTCTTGTTAAAATGCTTTAAACAGAACCATAAGAGATGTTCAGATTCTCAGAAATTTCCCGAATACTCAATCTGATTTCAGCTGAATCGCTTCTCTTACTTTCAACATACTCTTAGGTTCTTGGGTTAAAGAATTTACCAGTCTCTCCTCTGCAACTGATTCATAACCATTATTAAACTACTCAATCCTCTTTATAAACTGTTGTTCTGATCACTATAGCAGCATCATACACTAATTTTAACATTTTCTGTGTTTCTGCACCAATTTTTGCAGTTTAAAACAAAACTTCATGTTAGATATGTTGTCCCTGATCTGCGATTTATGGCATGCTTTCGGGACACACTTCTCTCAGCTGTAGTTCATAACTAACTGACCACACTGACCAAGTTGAAATATCTTTTAAGGTTTGTTGTTCTGTTTCCTATATTAAGGTCCCTGCTTTTTCTTTTGGATGGAAAGGGACATCGACATTCACTGTCTGGTTTGATCACACATTTTTGTTATTACTGTAACCACAATTAAGAACAAAATTTACATTAATTGCACTTTGTGACCATTAATCACAATATGTCGACTTGGCTAGAATAAGAAATCCCTAGCAAATTAGTAAAGCACTCATCTTGATGTATCTAGGCAGGTCACGGAGGATGAGCCAATCTAAGGCATGCATCCCCAGCTGGGCTTTCTGGCTGCCATGATCTGGGAAGCTATGTTCTGCTGTGGCTTTCTGCTATGTTGTTCTGCCTTGGAGCCAGTTGACCATTGATTGAATCCTCTGAAATCATGAGTCAAATACATCATTTCTTCCTAAACGCTGCCAGTGTCCAGTATATTGTCCAGCAATGGGCAATCTGCATAATACATACATCAAAAGTTTTCTCTTGTCCTTTTGGTTGACACCAAGGTTAATCCTCACTTGGTTTTCTGTTATTTCATCCTAGTTTTTCTTGTTTTTGAAGTTCTTGTAAATAGTCATATAAATAGGCACTATTGTGTCTGATTTCTTCCATTGTTATACATATAAGATTCATTGATTATGTTGTATATACCATCAATTTACTCATTTAGTTGAAACCTCAATTTTAACCTAAATTCTTAGTATATACAGTGTATTTATATCTCTAAAGATATTACTGTTTTCTCAACTACAAAAAAAACATAATCTCAGAATCATATATCTAGCTTCAATGACTCTGCCATGAAATGAATAACCAAGTCTTGTACACTCTTTTCAGATAAAACTTCTTCCATTTATCTTCACCTTTCCATTCTCCATTCCACTGTTCTTGTTCAGACCTCATAACTTCACATCTAGAACACTTCTATGGACATCCCTAGTTCTGTAGCCTTTCCTTCAAATATGTCCTCTGGAATCTCAGGAGGGCAACATATTTGTCATGCCACCAAGACCTAAAATAATTAAGTATTCATTTTTGTTTCATGAAATCAAATATTTTAAATGACCCCCAAAATCAAGCTTTAATGAACTTCTCTTTTAAAATAAAGATGCACCTCAAGTAATTTCCATGCCCTTTACCACACTTTATCCAACAGTTGTCATTAGCTGTCCTTAGGGGCAGCTCCATTTATCATCCCAACACATAACTCAAGTCCTGCCTCAGTGAACCATTATTTCAATAAGTGCTCCCTCTATGACCTCTTCCTTTGCTGTCCTACTTCCTTACTACTCACTTGGCACACACATTTTATTCTTTTGTGGGCTGTTTGTTAAAATTTTGTGTACTTTTATTTTTCTTTCTAAACATCTCTTAAGATACTCGAAGTTCCCAGGGAGAAATGTTCTCCTTTTTAATTTACATTTGATAGAGGACATTTGGGAGTTTCAAAAATCTTTTTTAATTTAGAAGAGCATAGGTAAAAGTAACAATAGGAAAAGTGACAACAGATGGCAAACTGTAGCTTGCATGTGTATCTTCTATGACTAACTGTAATAATGATTCACTAATGAGGACTGTCACCCTGATAATGCCCTAGATAGAATTCCTGGTAGTCAGCTGAGATAATGCACTTCAAGTAGACATGATTTCAGTGCCATAGATTTGCCATCAATCGTCTCCTTGGATCATTCTGCTTTCTTGTCATAGAAATTCTACTCATTGAATCCTCGAAAGTTCTCAAGATAATTTAGTATTGTATTTGCAATAATTTCCACCTGATTAGATAAAACCATGATTATACGACATTCTTCTGAGAAAAAAGCCTAATAACTGAAAGTACAAAGTTAAAATGAAAGTTCAACAGAATCAACTAGTAGGTTACTGCTGAGACTATGAAAGATTTAAAAGAAAAGTAGGTCACCTACCTATTCAAAGGTTCCATTTTGATGCATTTGTTTTCTTTTAAAAGCAGGAACTTTTAGAGGTTACATATAGAATGAATCTAGCAAACTACTATGAATTAGTGCAATCCGAACAGAATATGAAAAACCACTAAATGACCTTTCAGTTTTCATACTTTGATAAAGTTACATATCCCAATTTCCACTAACTGATGTGTTGTGACGCCTAGCTCACAAACATTATCATAAACGTTTTGAAAGTGTAATGCTACTGTATGGGTAACTTTTCTTTTGTGGTATTAAAACAAGTTGATTTGTAAGATCCTGAAAATCACACAACCTTCAAAATAAATTGTATATATGTAATAAAAATAAAAAATTACTATTGATGAAAGCCTTTTCCATGCCTCCCTCACATCACACTCCTTATCTGCTCCTTTTAGAGGTAAGTAAAGAGAATTATATATCCATGTCTCCACGGGGCTTGCAAAACTTCTGAGAGTGTAGAGGTGAGGATAAAAAATAGTTCAAAAACAGAATCAGTTGGCAATCACTGTATCTACTTGTCTAATACCTAACTTCTAATTTTAGAATTGGCAGGTGGATATTTAGTTCATTTAAACAATTGAAAAAACTTGAAACTGTACAGTCATGTGATGATCATTCTTCCTTTGCCCTCCTTGCTCCCCTACACATAACCTTTCTTATATTTATTTTTCTGTTCACATTCTTCTTTAAGTATGTTGTTAAACCTAAGACCTCATAAACTAAATCCTTAGGGTTATGAAAAAAGAAAGTGAGGTCATTTTATAGTTGTGCGGCTAATTTACAATCTGAACACTTTTGAATTTCTCCCATGCTACAGAAACTTTAAAAGCTTATCAATAGATTTCTTTGTGGCTTTTACTAATGAAGTTGTAATTTTTTTTTTCTACCAGTGGTAGGTGTTGAATAATTTGAATGGGAATTTGAAGGTTCCTGGCTTGCAAACCAGCAGGAGTTAAGGCTTAATTGCTTGGAAATACATTTTCATGGCTGATACCAGTAACAGAAAAATGTCTGTATGTCAAGAGGCTCTGCACTAATCAGTTAGCCGCAACATGTGCCACCGCATACCTAGGGACAATGTAACAGTTAACAGCTTGAAGCTATTAAAAATGTACCAATGGGAAACTTTCTTATACTTTTTTCACTAATATGCTTCTTCACTCTAAATAAAGGAGTAGAAAAAATTTTGTACTTAACTACTCTCAGTGAAAAGGAAAGTACATCCACCTAGATTGAGCTTCAAAACACATTACATTCAGCGCTGTTCATTAAGGTAACACTTTAAAAGTCACTCAGTTGCTTATATGCTCTCTCTGTGCCAACTCAAAGGCTGCCTATTAGATCTGGTTACACTCCAGAGACAAGGATTTGATTTCCAGCTTGAGAGATCAGGTCAAAAATTGCAATAACAATTAGTAATTAGTAGTTAGATCTCAATTTACCACATTAGAATGCCATTTCTCCAAAGCATTCAGTCTCATGAGAGGAAAGAAATACAGGAGACTGAACTATTGAAGCTTTGAAATCCAGAAAAGACTGTAGAATCTAAGAAATAGCTTGAAATCTTTAGACTATGTGGAGAATGCACTTCCTCTATATCCTGAAGGAACTTGACATCCAGGGTCCACTTTACATCCAATTAAATGGAAGCAGGCTTAAATTAGTTGTTGTTTGGACTTCTGTATAATCTTCAGCTTTGTAACTGTTCAGTACTCCTGGATCTAACACAGCAATAGAGCCCCAGGGTTGAGTGAGGCTGCATTGCTGGTCCAGATGAGTCTCCAGTTTGGGATGTGAAGGTACTTGAGTCACTTAACAGGTGCTTCTTGTTCAAGTCTGGGAGATTTGTTGACTTAATGTCATGTTCTTTGGAATACAGTAAGTATACATGAGACAGAATCATTCATGCCCTTATTACTGTACCCTAACATCTTTATGTGCTGGGGCCACTCTTCTCCTCCCAGATGTGGCCATAAAATAGGACCTGAGTCTCTATCATTTCAGGACACTTGTAACACTTTCCTCTTGACAGCTAAAAGAGTGTCTTTTAGCTTGAGGGAACATTTTTCTTATTTCCTCAAATACCTCGTTTTCTCTTATGTCTTATCTTTTTGATATATTAAGATTATTTGAAAAAAAAATAAATTTCAAGACACTTTGTAGGTTATACAGCATTTAAATTCACCACATACTTCATCTGAGGCAATGAAGCAGAGGGCTAATGAAGTCTCATACTAGAGTGGAGGGCAAAGGAGAACTAATATAGGCAGAAGAGTGAGACAAATTAATAACCCCAAATATTTTCCAGTCATATTTATAGGATCAATATATGGAGAATTCAAAAGCATAGCTTACATGAAATGTTTTAATGATTATTTCAGAAATATAATTCAGTTTGAAACAGTTTGAATTATTTCAAGGATCAACTGAGTACTAGAAATTTTAAAGCAAACATTAATCTTACACTTATAAAAATGTAGGTGTTATTAACGATTTAAGAAACATTTTACTACTAGAATCTTTCACAGCAAGTTGCTAGTTTCATAAAACTGGTAGTAAAGTCTTAGCCTGCAAGAGTGTATCTTCATAGAATTTAGAATCTCAGGAGTTAAACACTTTTGGATAAAAGAAACAAAAATCTTACTTAAGTGGCCTAAAGTAATGGAGTTTTACTGTAAGATCTCCAGAATTTTCATATTGTAGGATATCTGGTTGTAAGGGAGAGCTAAATAAGAATTCTTATCTTTGGTTTCCATAACACGTATGTTGTTACACTTGAACTGTATTAATTCTTTACACTCTTAAGTAAAAAGAAATAAAGTGGATAGTAAAGGAATAAACTTGGTAATAAAATACATTATTATGTTGACATCTAACTAGCATTAGAGAAATATGCAGATGACTTTTTGAAGTAAAACCAGTATAAAACTGAAATAAAACCAACAGTACAAAGACAATGAGAGACAAATACAGATCATTTTAATTTTAATTACTTTCCATAAAATACAGTAAAGAGTAAAAGCATTTATTTTCCCCTGTCGATATGATATGATTTTTATATATTTGAAAATAAATTCAAGGCTAGGAATTTAGTTCAATAGTAGTGTGCTGGCCTAGCCTGGGTTCAATCCTCAGCATTCAAAAATAAAATGAAAATTAAATAGATTTAGGGTCAGGATTAAGGAAATACTATACAAGTGCCAAATAAAATGACCCAGAATACCCATTTAGCTCCCTTACTGTGATGCCTTGTATGCATTATGTAGAACCCTAATTTTGGTATGGAAGTGATTAACCAATGTAGGCCACTCAGATATGATACTGATCTTTTCAAGGGAGGCCCTAAGAGGAATAATAGGTGTAGTTAAAAGTAGGGAAATGGCTTTGAATTTTATATAAACAACCAAGTCAAAATGTACATATTTGACAACTCTAGAGCAGGGCAAAAGACTTATGTTAATGGCTAGCAATAGACAGATAGCATGACTTGGTTACTTTTTTCTCATTGCTGGGACAAAATACTCAATACCCAATATTAGGAAAGGAAAGGTTTATTTAGCACACAGTTTGTCGAGGTTTCAGTCCATAATCAGTTGACTCCAAGTCAGGGTGGCATGGCACAGGGGCAACACTTCAAGACAGCAGAAGACAACAAAAGAAACAAGAGCAAAGGTGGGTGGAGCACCTCCTAAATTATATTGTAAGCAGGCTACCCCCCACCCCAGGGTGGGGCTAGCACTCACATCATCTCTGTCCCCTCCTCTTGGGACGGCTGTGCATGTTTACAAAGTGAGGATCCTGGCACCCTGTCGAGTTACTTTGTTAGCTTCTAAACTTCTCAAATTGACACAATGAACAACATCCTAGAGTGGTAAGGGCTCCTCCTTTACACCCCAGGATATAGAACTGCTGAGTCACTTAGTTAAACTTTTAGACTTCTCAAATTGACACAATGTATCAACCATAACACAGGTCAATATGCTTATAATTCATACTATTATAATTCTATTTTGCCTTACCTATCTATTTAACTAATTGCACACAAGAAACTATATATTCAAAAAATAGGCAGTCTTTTTTTCCTTATCTCCTGAAATTGCAGTGACCAAAAACTATTCTATTTCCCTGGTCATCTACCCTGGAATTTAGGTCTCTTCACTAGGGAAAGCTAAGGAGTGAGTAGCATCCTTAAGGTACAGCAATAGTTCCTAAAATTCAAGAACATTTAAATATACTGACAATTTTCTATTATTATATTAGCCAGAAAATTATATTCTCATGTAATTAAACACTATCTCCTGAAGGTTTGGAAATCAAAAACCATCAATTTTCTTATTTTTTAGCATCTTCCTTGGCCCATACAGCTACTATTAGGGGGCAGAGTGATCTGGTATAACAAGAATAAATAGAGGTGGCTAGAGTTTTTCCAGCGATGCAAGATTTGAGCAAGACATTTTCCTCAGAAGCAGTTCTTAATCTGGAGCACAGGAAAACCCTTTGCTATACTGCATATACATCTCTAGAAAAGGAAGCTCCAACTTATAGCAGTTGAGAAAGAAATCATATTACATGAATATCAGTGATTGCAATGTAAACTTAGTATTCTTGAATTAACCTGAAACCAAAAACATGCAGTATATAAAACAAAGAAAATATAATTTCAATATAAAAATTCTTGCATATAGATTCTAGGAGTACAAAAATAATGGCTACTTCATTCTAAATATCCTTTGTCAATGTAAATATTGAGAAAAATGTACAGTAAACTTTCAGTATGTAGTTAATCTACTGAGTGAATTCTGGTCTTTCAACATTACCAAGTATTGTAATGTTGAAAGGCCGGAATCCTGTAACAGCCCAAAGTTGCATCTTTTTTCCAATGAAAAGCATATCCCCATCTCCAAGTTCATAAAAGCAACACAATTGTGGTAGAAAATGAGAGTATTCCTCAAAGGATATATTCTTTTCTACTACATCTTTAACTTATAAGTCTTAGTGGTGTTTTCTATTGACTACAACTTCCATCAGTGTTCCCATCCTGACACAGATAATCAGACAGAGGTACCTTCCAGCAGTTGTTTAACAACAGTATCTTCTGATTACAGACTATAAACAGTCCAGCAGTCACTGGGCTGTGGGTAGTTTCAGATGTTTTTGAGGCAACAATATCATACATGCCCTGCCAGGTGTTACTCAAGTAGTTTTATTCAGGTCTTAATGTATTTTTTAATACCAGCCTTTAGAATTCCTCCTTGACACATGAATTATTTAAAGGTAAGTTGTTTAGTTTCCACCTGTTTGGAAAATGGAGCAGACAAACTTTTT
This sequence comes from Dasyprocta punctata, assembly GCA_004363535.1. Taxonomy (NCBI): domain Eukaryota; kingdom Metazoa; phylum Chordata; class Mammalia; order Rodentia; family Dasyproctidae; genus Dasyprocta; species Dasyprocta punctata. Next base: position 11,259 of record RJWM01007410.1, read on the forward strand.
CTCTAGTCCTTGTCTGCCTACAATTCAAAACTCTAAGAATTATAAAAATAGACTAAAGAAAGAAAAGAGAAGAAGGTAGACTAGCTAAGGAATTTGGGACCAAATAAAAAGCACAGGGTGTTTGCTAATTTTCTTCTTGATTTGTATATCCCAAAGAATAGTAAAAGACATTAACAATCCAAAAAAACACCAATGAATGAACACTAAGAAGAAAAAAAAAAAAAGAAAGAAACAGAAAAACAGCAGCATTGAAGTCAGAGTACTTCCTGACAGGCATTCTAAAAGACAAATTTTGTAGACTACTTAGCCATAGTTAAATGACACAGGGAAAAAAAAAAACATAATGTTAACTATAGCAGCAGAGCCCAAATGATGAGCTGAGACTTCCACCCTCTTCAAGCGATAATTTGACATACCAATATACTCTCCATGGTGGTGCTGAAAGTCTTGTTTATCACTGGAAGCTGACTTAAGAATCCACACTTTTATATACACAGGAAAAAAAATGAGACAGCATATCCACTTTTCCTGCAGTAGTGGTATCAAGAATGTCAGCTAAAATGCTAGAGATGCAGCAGTGAAAAAAAGAGGTTATGACTCTCTATTGCAAAGTAAGTATTCTACTAAAGATAGAGATAAAAGTTTGTAATATGTAAACACTGTGATATTACCTTAATGCATGTTAAAGAATGACTTTGTCTCGTTACAAGTGTAGAAGTCAATGGTAGTGAATATTATCTAAAAGCAGATAACTGAACAAAAGCTCATGCATATGAGTGAAAGAGAAAGGCAAGTGTGATGATTAAGGTTAATTGTGTCAACTTGATTGGTTTAGGAGCTACTCGGGTATTGGAAGAGCACATTTCTGGGTGTTTCGGGGTAGGTCATGGAGGGATTCCCTAAAGTACTGTATCTTGTCCCTGTCCCTTTCCTCTGTGACTCTGTTGCCCTACACTGCATAGTGGCCACCGTGAACTATGCATTCTTGATCCACTATACCACTACACCCATCCACCGTAATGTTTTTCTTTTGAGCCAGCTGAATCTGGACTGAAACCTTTGTAACCATAAACCAAATTAACAAATACTGTCCTTCTCTGAGTTGTAATGTCAGACATTGCATCTCAGTGAGGGAACAGCTGACCAATACAACAAGAATCACATTTTATCAACTAAAGCAATTTAACTGACTATAAAATGTCTACATGTCTCAATAAAGAATGGTGACTATCAGCTAGGTGTTGTAGCACACACCTATAATGCCAGCACTTGAGAGCCTAAAGGAAGAGGATCGCCTTGAATTTGAGGCTCGCCTGGGCTACATAGTGAGTTCAATGCTAGCATGAGCTACATAACAAGACCCTGTCTCAAATGAACAAAATGGTAACTATAATTACACACAAAAAAATGGTTTATTAGGGTTTTCTGATATATTTTTATGAAATACTTATAGAAAACAAAAAGTGCATCATGGATGCAGAATAGTTGAACAATTAACTTACAAGACTGATTATTGGTATGTGCTGATTTTTGTTTATAAAATAGTTGACTCTGTAATTCTGATGGATTTAGCTATGCCACAGACTTTCTAGTAGATGAGGTTTCTGTTAAGAAAATTGGGTAATTTAAGGTGGGGAAGATAAAGACCAAATGTTTTAATATTTTAAACAATAAAGAGATGATTATTATTTTTTCTCAAAAAAAAACTTGAGAGGACAGTTTTGAGGAAAAAAAGAAGAAATAAGATCATTATGTATATCTAAAGTTTACCAATAAGATTAATTTTAAAAATTGGTATAAGGTGAGTCTCTTTAAGGCAGCAATGAGATTTACAATAAAATAAGCTCAAAGAAAATGAATTGTGAGAGGGGGTTACATTAAATAAGGATTTTGAAAGCATATAATTATTTTTAAAGTAATTAAAATATGAAAAATACGTTTAAAAGATTTACATTCTATTATTACCAGTGAAAAAATTTAAAACATGTCAATAATAATAAAGACATCTGAAACTTCATTTGAAGCCATTTTTAGAATGTGCCACTTCTCTATTCTTCTCTTTTCTCTTTTTTATCATTAATAGAAAACAACAAACCCAATTGTATTAGTATTATGTGTTCTGAGCTACTTGGAAATCACTTCTGATAGTAATCTTGAAAGTAATAAAGTCTTTATTTTAGGTGGAATATTCATTGATAATGTTGATTCTGCAAATGTTAATAGCAAGGAGACAAAGATGTGTGAATAATACTAATTTCTGTGATCTTGAAAAAGGAAGTGTGTTTAACTTAATAGACAGGGATGAAGCATAATATATTATCCCATTTTAAAGCTTTTGTGTGCAGCATGAATGAAGAATCATATAATTAAATACAAAACTAGAAAGCAAATGATGAAGATTGGGAAGGATCTGTTGAAGAGTAATGCTCATTTCTATGGAGCACAAGGGTTTGGGGCTTAATCTAGTATGGTCATGAGGCACCTGTGTCCTCTAGTGGGCAATAAAGAGAATGGATTTTCATTGGAAACTTTGCAAATTATGTAACATAACTGAAAAAAGTATTCAATGATTATGCCAATTCCTTAGTTTTTCATAGAGAAAGGTGCCCATCTTGTCAATGCTGGTGGTATAGCTTTGTCCCTAAAACCCATTGACATTTGTATTGAACAAGGTCCAATTACCTTTTTCTTGTTCACTGATAAGTCTGCAAAATGTTAACATGGCAAATTAGAATGAAATTGTGTCACGTGACTGCTTCAAAGATTTTCTTCACTGTTTATCTATTGTGCCAGTTAATCATCGTTGACTTGAATCCCAGAGAAGCGATTGGATCATGGAGATACTATACTTGTGGTTGGAATAATCTACTGATGTTCAAAGCTGAATGTGCTGCTAAAAGCTGAGCTGAGTTGGAAGAGGTGGGTCACTTGGAGGGTGGCTTCAGAGGATGTATCTTTCTGGTCCTCTTCACTTGTTCCTTGCCTTTCTGCCACCTTGAAGAGAACAGCTTTGTTTCACTGTGCCTTTCTCCCATTATATGTATGTCTGGGAGCCAGTTGAACATGGATTGAACCCTTTAAACCGTGAGCCAACTTAAAACTCTCCTTGTTAAAGTCAGATATTTTGTCCCGCTCATGGAACAGCTGACTAATACAATTAAAGTCTTCAAAATGAAGTCCCTACACAAAATCATTTTTAATTTTGGGAATTTTATACTCATTATTTTTAGTAATTTTGAAATATATCATTGATAGTTTTAACCAGTTGTTACCCTACTGTCCTAAGTAAAACCAAAAGTAATTCATCCACTCCATTTTGGCTCTTTTCATTGAACTCTTCCAGTGCTATCTCATACCTGCTTTTCTCTAGTGCATATTACCACAATTTGAATATTTAGACATTATATGCATGTATTGATTTATCATAATATGTCTTAGAAGACCTGCAAATATTATATATCAAGGGAAAAATTTTTAAAGGTAAAAAATTCATGGAGTCTTCAGTCCTTGTTGTAGCAGTCAAGCCATTCTGCTTGGCTGAAATATAAAATACCTCCCAAAAGTGTTATGGGTTCAGAGGTGTGGCCCCTGGATGTTGTTTGAATCATGAAATCACTATAATCATCAATGGATTAGTATGCACTACCTCTTTCCTCTGGTCACTCAGGGCATTACCTAAAATAATATATTCTATTCTTGTTGCCAGTTCCTCCCATCCCCTACCATCAGCACTACGAGTTGAACAGTTTTTCTTTTCTTTGGTTCCAGCTAATCATGAACTGAACCATTTGAAACTGTGATTCCAAATAGACTCCTCCTCATTTAAACTTTGAGTGTTGGGTATATTGTTCCACTGTTGAGGAGGTAACTAACTTACAATCTTTTCTAATACTACCCTCTATCCATTCTTCATTATAATTTGACCTCCAAAATATCAAGCGTATCTTGACATGTGTCTTGACAACTTTTATCTGGCTACTGCCTTTGCCCTTCTCCTTTATTAATTCTTCCCCAAATTAATTCCACTTTTCAAGACCTGGCTCAAGTGTCACTGTCTCTGGGTGCCTTCCCTCATTCCCTCATGAGACGTTTTTTCTAGGCTTTCTGTGTTCTTATTCTCAGCACTGTTTTATCACAGTATATTTAGTTTCTCTCAGAATTTTATTTCAGAACTACCTTTCTTCCCATTATGAATGGGACCTGTGCTGTATTTGTCTTTTGATGAATTGCATCACTTTTTATTTAGCCAGCAGTTAATTAATACGTATTGATTTGAATTGAATTTTGGATCCTAAGAATGTGTATGCTTATTAGACATTCAGGTACAATGAAAGTACTTCATGGGAAGTTAGAAAGAATAGTTTTAATGATTGTATGTCTAAACAGAATTTAGTTAAGTAATGTTACAATAGCTTTCAAAATAAAGAAGAAAACAGAAAAAAAACACATTTAATGTCAAGCATTTTAGGTTCATAATTTAGCCTTAGGACAATGTTCTAAAGTAATGCTACCACAAAGTGCAAGGTCCACAAAGTTCTAAGTCTCTCAGGAGTGCATGGTTAGCAGATGTATGAAATGTAAGTTTGAATTAAGATAGATAAACTTCTAATAGGGGGAGGCCATACCTCAGGGTTAACTGATATTTGCCAGGAGCTAATATAAGGCAATATTTGAAAACTTTTAGGTTTTTGAGAAGGTAAAAGTTCAACTTTATTTGAAAATTCACATTTTAATATATCAGTAATACAATTAAGAGTTTTTAAAAAGTTAACTCCTGTATTCAGGCTTTTACAAAGACTATTTAAAAGGAAGAAGCAAAATTAAATGCAGCAGTTGGAAAAGAGTAGAAAATCCAGTATGCATGTATTCAGGCATGGGTTTGAAGATCATGAGTGATTTGTCTCAAATTTAATTGAGATAGCATGTTAAGTGATGACAAGAAGTATTTGGACATATGTAGTTGATTTTAGTGTTTTAGGTATTGATGTAATTGTTAAAACCATGATTTGTCATCCCTGTCTATGTCCCTGGCATTGCAAACTTCACATATTCCCAATGGACCTTCATAGTATCATTATTTCAGATGGAGAAACTGAGAAAAGAGTAAGTAGCTTCTCCATGTTTAGCTGGCTTCATAGCAAGACATTAAAGATGAACAGCAGCATTTTAAACCCAATATACTAGTCTAGGAAGTTTTTATTCTTATATTACTTTTCTGCTTCCATTGTTTGGATTTAAATAACTTTTCCCCAGGACTGACAAGAAGCTAGCGACTAGCTCACAGCACACTGGTGATTCCACTGAAGTGGCTGAAGAGGGTCCAGTACCCAGTGTGGCATCACTGAGGTATCTCTAGAACTGTCAGGCAATTGACTGGAGGGTTACCACTGAACTATTGCACAGGAGAGAAACAAAATACCTTCAGAATGTAGTCTAAAGCAATCTCAGAATTTTAAAAAAGGAGCAAACTTGAAAAACGATTGTAGAATGAATAAGTAGGATTGATTTGGCAATCAGTCTAATGTCTGCAATAAAAGAAAAACAGATGGGTCATTGATTAGCATGAGGTTTATCTCTTAGAATTTTACTTAGTAGAAAGGAAAGGGTGTTTATAAGGGAGTAGAATACGAGGTACTGACAATTTTTATGTCAATAGAAATAGATCAAATAAGACATAATCTGCAATTTTGTTATGTACGGTAATGATTCTGGCCATATCAATGCTAGTTGAATGAAAATCCATATTATCAATTTTGAATATAATTGAGGAGTTTTCAAAAAAAAAAAACTTGTTATTCATCTATCATGCTTCATATTTAATCATTAAATAGAAATTTCTTTATCTAAATGCTAAAGTTTGGTTTTTATTCTCTTGAGGAAACATTGACAAGCTGAGAAAAACACATACTGAGTGTTTTTGATGGGTGAATGTGCATCATGCTGCATTGGACGAGTAACCTAGGAGTAGGTTTTGGCCATTTTGTTTTGAGCTGTCAGATAAATTTTTCTCAGACATCTTTCCTATTGCTGTGCATTTGAGCAAAATAATATTTTATTGTTGGTCATAATTAATAATTCATTGAAATACACCAAATGAATGCACTCAAAATATGGATGTAAATCTTTTTATATCTCTGAATTTAGCAGTTCCAGTCACAGTATGACTTTTGCAATACAAACTGCAGTCATATATTAGATCATGCACTATCAGAACAAATTGAGAAGTATAATATTAAAAAAATTTGACGAATTGCTTTCAGCCTATAAATGAGAAAACAGATTTGTAAAAAATTGAAATGAGCCAGTCTGGCAAAGTAGAATTTGAGCTTCAAGTGTAAACACTTGAGTTAATGGCTGAGGTTTTTCAACCTCAGAAGCTCTGGTGCAGGGGGAGGTTGAGGGCGAGGTTAGAGGAGCTCTTCAGCGTTTTCCGTAGAACATCCTTACAGGATTTAATTAGGCAGATTACCTGTTATGCATGGTGCAGTGTGCTGAACAGTTTTAAACTGGTATGTCCTCGAGGCAAATGGAAGGCAAAGTCAGAAAGAATTACATTCTACACAAATAACTCACAGTGTTTTATTAGTGGGCCTCCTAGAAATGAAATCTCCTTTCCAATGCACCATTTCATGTTTAACTCAATTGAGTACCAAAGGGTTTGTTAAATGCTGAATGACCATCTCGATTTATAGATCCAACTTGACCACCCTTTTGGTGGTTTTTTTTTTTCTCTCTCTCTCTCTCTCCTGAGAAACTTTGGGGGGAAAAAAACAGAAAAAAAGAAAAGAAGAAAAAAGAAAAATCTTTAGTTTTTAACACTATGTGCTTTGTTCTAAATTACTGGGTAATGACACCAGTACAATTGTTTGCAAGAAAGACAAATTTGCTTCTTAAAAAACAGTAATATTTTATAATTATAACTTCAAAAAGTAAAAGTGCTTAAAATATGCCCGGGAAGAGTACTGTTTACTAATCATTTCAGGATGTGAATATTAACTTGCTACATACATGTTAAATTCCTGAATCTATTTAATCACTTCATTCACCTCACCACCTACAGGGAAGGGTCACTGTGTCAAGCAATCCTGAATGGTATTTTGTGTGAATTGGGAACAAAGCTTTTAAAGGGCAGAGGTTTAGGAACATAAACCAGATGTGCTCATTTTAAAAAGTCTACTTAGGTTGGGGGGAAGGAAGGTCAGCCTCTTAGATCTTTTAAAAATCTTACTGTCAAACACATTCCATGGAACCTAAGCATTTTATTTTTCTGAGTGCTGCTTCACTGACTTCTTTTTTTTTTTTTTTTTTGATGAAATATTTGCTCTGGTCTGCAGTATACAAGATTCTTTTCTACATATAGAGTACTTGTAAAACTTCTTAATCACTGAAAATTCCCTACAATGTGTCAAGATACTTAAAATTTTATTCCACAGAAGTGGTGCCAAATTATTTATAAAAATCATAATATTAAGCACAAATGTCTGATTTAAGTGCAAATTCTCAATTGTTTACCAAGCATAAATTCAGGTCATAAATTGATTATTAACAAGAATTTTGTAAAGATATGTTGAAATAAAAGCGAATGTCTTCCATGTCTAAGATAATGATAGACACGATGTATAGTGCTCACTTCTACTATAATTAATTAAATATAAAATAGCTATTAAATTCATGCATCAGTATCCCAGTAGGATATAAATTGCATTGAGTTTTTGTTTTAGACTATATTTTACTATGTATGCAACTCTTCATGTAGGAATAGGTATTTCTTTATGATGCTGTCCTTGATTTTTTTATTTTCCTAACTTCTTGAACAAATGAACCTAGTGTTAAACTGCTACCTGGCTCCATGTAATCTTAATTTCAAGGGAAAGAGTTGTGTCTCTTTAGCAGTAAGTTTCTGGCAATTTGAAATGAAGTCTACATATCAGTTGAAAGATCCTAGGTAAAACTTTTTAGCTCTGTATTTTATTTATTTTTATTGATATATGATTGTGATGCATGATAATCACATCAATCCTGGAGAACTGGTACAAGTAAATATTACATCTTAACCATTTTTGCTTCCTCTACAAGCCTCAGTTTCCTCAACTGCAACATGGACAAGATGCCTACAGTACTCATGTTATATGATCTATAAGAAGATAAAATGAGGAAATACATAATATGCTAACATCCTACTTGGTACAACAGTTATAGTCGCTTATTAAATTTCAGCCATTCAACCTCAGAAGTTAAACTGGTATCTACCTAAGAAAAGGTTATAGAGTTTGAAAAGCATTTGGCTTGTTTTATCTTCTACTTCTGATTTTCTGAGCTTCAAATCTTTAGCCTTTTAGATGTCTAAATTGAAACACTTATTTTAAATGCCTATATTAGAACAATATCTTTGGACTAATGTGAAAGTAAAAGATAATATTTGAAATGACTTACCTAGTACCATAGATCAATGAAGTTATTTAAACTTTTAATCTGCAATACTTTATCAATTTAACTTCTATTTATTGCTAAAATAGTTTGAATTTAAGTGGAAATTGAACATACATCTTCATCCTTGGATTAGATATTATAGCAAAGCCTTAAAGTGGTTTTCTAACATTTCTATTTTTTTTTTTTAGTAAGAGAATTCCTGATTTTTAGTTGGCTGCATGAACATTTGGAATAAATGTGTATCTCACAGCCTCAGTATTCTGTTGACTTGCAGAAAAAAGTAATGCTGAGCCTCTAAAATGTATAAACCAAGTATTGCCTGGTAGAATTGCTTATGTTGTATACTTTTGGTAACAATACATTCCAATTTGATCACTTTGGAATGTACACATATTCGGCACAGATTTATCTTCCCTGAAAACAACGTTCATAAGTTGATTGAATATCTTCTTAATTCTAATAAAGCCACCTATTATTATTTCTGAACAATAAATCTGATCTTTATATCAAAAGAAGCAGACCAAGGGGATAAATATCTCAGTAAATCAATCAGTTAAGCAGTCAGTGAGTCTTATAAAAATGAGTGGAAGACTGTATTTACCATTCAGTAATGGTTGCAACTGAAAATAACTTTCTATGATTAGGGAACGTATGAATATGGATTACCATTTTAAACAAAAACTAGTGATGGTTTTGTCACAGCTGGAATACACAGGAAGCAAGAATGGGAGTAGGAGTTGTAACTCTCAGGATTCCACTTCATCACGCACTTACAAAAGTTTCCTTTAGAATCCCAATGACCTTGACCTGTCCTAGCTTAGAGATCTTACTAGTCAAGGAATAAATTATTCCACCAGGAGCCATAATAATTTCTCTAGTGGTTGCAGAATAGAGTCTGACATTTGACCATTTTGTGTCACTGTGTCAACAAAGGTGATTGCTCTTTGTTAATCAAGTGGAGTTGAATGGCTATTGTACATCAGGAACATAGGAGATATTTGGAAACCAGTATGTTCTTCGATGTGTCTGACTGCCGAAATATTAATGGGACAACTGTGTAACTTCAGCATAAAGAGGACTTCTGAGAGCTCTTACTCATCTCGTATGAATTTTGAGTGACCTATCCAAATAAAAATCCAAAGAATATTTGGATAAGAAGCAAATGAATATGGACTTGAAGGAGCAAGAAGAAATTTATAAAGATCAACCACAGAGTCACTACTAGCTGTACAAGTGAGGTCTTCAGTAGCTAAACATATACTCTTCTTTGTTCTATTGTGTCTAGGTTTACATTCATTTTTTTCTTTCATCTCTTCCTTTTGCCTATAATTTTATATCCAGTGAGGGTGATAGTTAATTTCATAGTTTTATCCTTGGTTCCCAGTATCTCAAGATAGGGTTGTGATTGAGTTAGAGAAAAAAGAATCACAGAGATGAAATACATGCCTGAAGGAGCTCATTTTCTTTTATTGAAGGACAAAGTTATATAAGTTGGGATCATATTATGGTTCCAAATGTTTTGTTTAGAAGTTTAGATTTGGGATGAAGAGTGTACCTGGATGGTGAGTTTTTGTAGGGGAGGATTTGTAGATACTGTGCATCAGCTCACATAACCCCCATTCCAAATACTCTTTTGGGTGTACTCTTGGACTGCAGGGGATGGAAAATGAAAACTGTATTTCCCAGTCTTCTCATATCTGGAGTTCCTTTGTAATTTAGTTTCTGCCAAATGCATTTTGTGAGTTTTAGATTTAGAACTGAGTTATGTGGCGAGAGGCACTGAACATGATACAGCAATTTTGATGATAAGATTCATAACGGACACATCAAGGATCCTAATTAGATGACTCCCTACAATGGTGTGGGTAGGATTCCTCATTGAAGCAAATAAAGTGAGGCCTTGCAGTCTGGAACTTCCAGATTCAGAAGATTATTGCAAGGATGACAGCAGCTTTCCTGGTGAAACCAGAAGCTCTGTGATTTGGGGAACTGGGATGAGTATTTCTCTTCTCTGTGTCTTAAATAAGCATTCAATACTTACAAACTTTCTATTTGGTCAATTTACAATTTAATTAACCCCAGTATATCAATCACTTTTCTGAATTTACCACGTGGAAAACTATACAGTAGCACAAAGATGAAGATAATCTGATCTTGTTCAAGGAACTCACAGTCTCATAGGAGAAACAGACACAGTGATGGAGATCACACTGCAGTGTCTGGAAATCAAAAAGTAAGTACTATAGTAATACTGCAAGGTTACTGAATATTCCTATTTAATATTGGATAAGGTTTTGTAAACTTTGGGTTCAAAATAAACTGAGGAGAATTTTAACAAAGTGTTTAGGGTAGTAAAGGAAAGTACTCTCTGTATTTTAGGATGAGATTTTAGAACTCAGTAGCTGAAGAAATACCCTATCAGATACGTATGAATGAATGGGAAATTTTTCCACTAACGGAAAACCTGGAGTGTGAGAGGAAGATCTCTCATGCTATGAGTTGAGTATGCTTTGTTCCTTTCACAACACATGGAAATTTGGTCCCTGTTTAGAGGTGGTAGGAGATATAAGAAGTGTTTAGCTCATTAAAAGGGATTAATGCAATGTTCCTACGACTGGATTAATCACTGCTTAGAGTGGGTTGTTATAAAGCAAAGTTTCTTTCTCTTTGTCTGTTTTGCATGTAATTCCAGGGGAAGATTGGTAGATACTGTGTTTATACTTCCATACATCCTTATACTTCCAGTTTTCTTCCACGCTATGACACATCATGACACCCTTATATACAGCTGCCTAAATTTGAACCTCTTATCTACAAAATTATGAGCTAAATAAACTTCTCTTCTTTACAAATTACCTACTCTTAGGTATTAATTTATAGTAACAGAAGACAGACTAGGATATAAGAAAACACATTCAGGAAAAAAAGCTGGAGCAGAGTGCAGTCAGACTAAAATATAGCTGAAGGTTTGACTTTTTCATGGATTGCTGCTTATTTGTTTTGTATACAAAATATTACAGATTTGAGTTGATGAGAGAAAACTGTGGAAATAATGAATGAATTAAACTGAGAGAAGAATATGAAAGAAGCTAATTAGAAAATTAGCATAATATGAGAGTATATTCCCAAGGCAATAATCTGGGGACAAAGACTAGGAGATAGATTCCACAGATACCGTGGAGCGAAACTCAGCAGCTTTTGGTGCCCTGTGGATTGTGAAAATTGATTAAAAATTTGGAGGGAAATGTGACATTGACTTTCAAAAACTGAATGAATGGAGGTATATGGTGTAGGTGACTGCTGGCTGAAGCATGGAGTCAAGACCTTGCAGGTCTAGGAATTGATGGAGCTCTGTCTCACTTTGCTGCACTGAGAATCTATGTAAAATCTAGCCAGCTCTCACTGCACAGACTAAATCTAGAGGTGGACATAGAAGACAAGGTTATAGATGAAAATTTCAGAACCAAATATCTAGAAATTAGAGGTGGCATATGTCTAGCACTTTAAATGTATAAGCCCCCATGGATGTTAGTCACAGTGCACCTCACACAACAGTGGCAATATTTGTAATAGTTAGGAATCACACCCAGGAAACTTTAAATGGTGAAAATTTGTAAAAATTAATGAAGAGTAGAGAAGTTAATAGTATGAAAAAAATGTTTTGTGGTTCCCTGATATGATTTTGGGAATCTTATTCAATACTGGTTGAGATTTTAAGGTCAGGATACTTTGGGTTATTTTGTCAAGCTTTTTACCTAAAATCTGATGTGGAATATTAAGAATATTTAATTAAAATGTTTTATGATCACATTTCCTTATTAAATATATTCTCACTCCATATGAGCCTACTGCTTTCCACACACTTCCTGAATCTATGGTACTTTTCAAGGGTAACAGACCCTCCTGTACATAATAATTTAACTCTTCTTTCAAATTTGGTAGGGCTAAAGAGTACAGATTTTTATAACTTATTCTCTTTAGAAATACTTAAAGATAAAAAATAGGTAGTAGGAAACAGGGAGATAGATCTTTCATGAAAGGGAAAGGGACTAAGAGAAAGAGGGAGAGGAAGGGAATAAAAGAGTTAAGATGTGTTAAGTACATTTACCAGCTCCCCAAGATGAATGTAATGATTATGTACTCCAAACACATACTATTAAAAATTTTAAAAATACCTTTCTTGACAAAAGTTAGATTTTGTTTCTTATTTATTACTTCTTAAACATTCTGAGGGAAATATAGTCCACAAAAGTCAAAATTCTGATGAATAAATAGTATCAGAAGGTATACTTAATTTTGAAATACCAATAAACCTTGAAATTCTTTTTAATTTCTAAAATAAATTTGATCTATGCAACTTAACTATGATAAAAAATGCTAGTTCCAAGCTGTTTTTTTCCATTGTTCAAGATTCTGATAGTTCTTTGTGTGCATGTGTATGTGTGTCTCAGATCAAAAATTAAAAGTACACACATCACCCAAACACCTGCCTATTATATAATTTCAACAAATGAAGGAAAGTTCAAAGATATTTTTAAAATATTGATAACTGAAATAAGATATGATAATGCGAAGCATTTTTGGGATGTACTTTTAGTTACTAATATACCAATACCTAGAGACTACTAGTACTTTTACTAGAAGAACTGCATCAAAGAAATTTGTCCATTTAATGTTATATAAGCAAAGAATTACAGAGTTGGAATTTTTCTCAGAGAATATTTAGCTAAATCACATCATTTCATCTTGAAGAAATTTAAGAACTGTGAGGCAAAATGATTGCATAGTTTTGTGGCCAGTAGTGAGAGATGAAGTGGATAAAATTGATACACTATTTAACTGAGAATTTACAGTAACCCATAAAAGCCCATTCTATTATCTTTTTCTCTCTTAATTTTAAATAAGGAAATGGGCAGGTAAAATTTTGTAATAGTGTCAAAATTCAGTGACAATCTATATTATATGGCTTTTTTTCTCAGCCATGTTTAAAAGTATGCATGCAAATGTTACTTAGTGAACATTCTTTGTCAATATGGGAGGTAAGGTATATATAAAATAATTATAATAAATAATGATGCCTAAAGGTCAAAACATAAACTCTAGCCCTGTGTTTTTCAATATTTGTTTGGATATATCCTGATGTGCAACAAGAAACTCAATGAATCACAGTAAGTTATTTTTAATTTTTGAAATAATCCTCAATTTGCTGAAGACCTTAAAACCACTGTCCTGATGTGCAACAAGAAACTCAAAGAATCACATTAAGTTATTTTTAATTTTTTAAATAGTCCTCTATTTGCTAAAGACCTTAAAACCACTAGCTGAAGGTAGTTTAAATTTCAATGTTCGATTGTTGCCTTAGTTACTTTTCTTGTTAGTAAAACAAAATACTTGACACCCATAGTTAAAGGAGGAAAGGCTTATTTGGCATGCAATTTGTTAATGTTTTAGTTCAGAGTTGGCTGTCTCCAAGGCAGGGTGTCATAGCAGAGGGGAAACAGTTCATGGTAGGCAGAAGGCAGCAAGGTAACAAGCAGCAAGTGACAAGCAGCAGTACTCTTTCTGTCCCTTATATTCTATTGAGGCTTCCCTCCCTCAGAGCAAGCAGCATTCACACCTAGGCTGAGACAGTTTCAATGTTAGCATTGCACCATGAATCAATCTGAGCACTACATCCTGGATCCCAGCATCATTCAGTGTACATCCAGCCACCTTGGAAAAGCCCTACCTATAACCACATGGGGTTCATATAGATACAAGCCAAAACAACTGTATTACATTTTTAATAAGATGCTATATCCTTGAAAGATAGAAGTTTAGCATTCTCAATGATAAAAAGAGTCAGTCTCACAGAAAAAATAATGTGCATTTTATTACATTGTCAGGACATGCAGTACTTAAAAGGCATAGACATTCTATTTTAGCATATTTGTAATTATTTAAAAATAAAATAAATATTACATTGATTTTTATGTGTTGCTTTCAAATGCTAAGTTGTTTGGATCTAGTAACTTAGTTTTAAACCTGTTAGGTATCAATACTTGTTTATGGTACAGTGAAATAATTGTTAAAATATCAAGGCAGCCATTGTTCCAGCAAGTTTATCAATCACATGCCATTCTTTTCTAGTCTGAGCAGATCAAGTGTCCATCTTCATAGAAAGTTGGAAAATCTGACCTACATAAAGAAAATCTGTGAGAAATGTAGAGCAAAAGGAATATATCATGCCATTGAAAGAGGACTTTTCTTCTAAATGTGTGTCTTCATGATCTAATTCAAATAACTTTTGATAGTGCTGTGGGAAAAGTAAGTCCCCACTTGTTAGGTGTAGGATGAGCCAAGTTTAGTCTTGCAATAGGAATGAAGTCATGAACCAGTGGAGAAATTTGGAAGAGTTGTGCTAGAATTAAGGAAAAGAATAACTCCTAGATTTCCAGACAGATTCACAGTGAATGGCCACTGAGGCTGTTTGTCACAGGTAACTTAAACAGCAAAACACAGCGTGCAATGTGAATACAATGGGGATCAAACTGAAACCAACCTACACTATTACAAGTATAGTTGCTAACTTAATATTGATCCAATAGGAAAGAGTTTTGTAGCAAGGGTATATAGAAAGAACAAAGGCATTCTTGCCAAGGGATGAGTCTAGATGCTCTGGTCACCCACCTACAAACTTGATTCCTATCTGAGCTCACTGGATCAGATGGTGCTAATTACAACATAATCTCAAATTATAACAAATCTCAAATTCATCTCTAAGGGAGGCTTGCAGAGCTGGCCAGTCCATCTCCATTTTGAGGCCTGGCCCTTTTGAGATTCGACTCTAGCCACAGTTTTGATGTGTTTTTGTCTTTTCGATTGACGATCTAGAGAACCCAATCCCTCTCTGATTGCATATTAATTTCTAACTTAGCTGTCTATAATATTATCATCTATCATTTATATTTTATATCTCAGCTCTACCCCCTGCAAGTTAAGTACAGTTTTCTTATCTGGATGAAAGCAACTTATCTCCTAGGGTTGTTATCAGAAATGTTGAAAGAATAATCCAGATAAAAATGCTTGATACTATGCCTGAAAGCTAACAAATGTTAAAACAATGTTAGATAGTACTTTTTTTTATTTTTCACAGGGACATATTTTTTAACTAAAACAATTACATACATTATTAACTATATAAGAGACAAAACTACAAGGTTCTTTTATTTAATTAAGATTTATCTTGTTCTACTGTTACTAAATCTTCCAGAGAAGTCAAAAGGGCTAGTACTATTCTTGACATTAAGAGAACCAGATGGATGTATATAATATTTTCTGATGTACATAACCTTCAAAATATACACAGCCATTAACCATGTCCTTCTACCTTGTTTTCCAAACCTGGCTCTGTGATATATCAAGTGCTACACAGAAGCTGCCTGTAGAGTACTTTCTCTGAGGATTTCTGTTATTTGAATTTTTCTATAAAGCTAGGTTATATCTATAACATATATAATTCACATTTTCAGTGATACTTGATAATCCAAAATGTTAAATTAATGAATTAAAAACAGTGAATTGTATTTTGGAAATTTTTGTAAACAGTTAAATCCCCATTCTTTTGAACAGCATGGATTTCTAAAGCCAACTGTGTTTGACTTGTGACTCTGAGGCTAATTTAAAATTTGAATTTCTACCTGAAGTTTTGCTGAAAACAAAAAAACAAAAAAAAACTTTGGGGAATTTGAACTTCATAGTTCAACTTATCTCCAGGGGAGATATATTATAAGCTGAAAGGAATTAAGCTGAAGTTAGTATTTAGAACTTTCGAATCTATCTTTTGTGTATGCATTTTGCTAATTTGTCTTGCTTTGTTTTAATGCTCAAGGAAGTGACAAGTCTCTAAAACCCTGGAAGGAGAAATCAGAAAAGCAGATTAAGAAAAAATCCTTTTAGTGATTTTTTTACTGAGGTCAGGGCATTATTTTAGAGACCTTAATCTTTCATTCATTTTAAATGCCTGCCAATCCATCATATAATCCTGTAAAGTAATCAATTCTACCATCAACATCTTTCAGTGTGTGCTGAGAATTAAAAATGTCCTTAAATGTTAGTCCATATTTAAAACATATAAATTTTAATTATTGTATTTTTAATGTGCAGTACATGTGATTTTATATTTCTCTTTGAGGACTTCACTTACTGATAGGGAAGCTTGACACTAGATCACCGAGACTAGATGTACCATAAAACATTCACATATACATGCCCACATATACAGAGATTTGCTATAAAAACATGGCTCGCACAGTTTCAAAGGCTGACAGGTCCAAAATCTGCAGCATAAGACAATAGACTGAAGTCTTGGGAGAGCCATACCTAAGGCAGTGTGCTGGAGAGTTCAACTTGCCTTGGAGCCCTTTATTTTTGTTCTATTGATGTCTTCAACAGATTGGATGAGTCTCGCCCACATAAGGAAAGCAGTCTGTTTACTCCAAGTTCATTGATTTAAATGTTGATCTCATTCAGAAACCCTCCAAGCTGACACACAAAATGAACTGTGGGGAACTATAGTTATCTTCATGTCACAGAAGACAGAACTGAGGTTTGAAGAGTTTATAAGTAAGCTTGTGCAAGGATATATAGCCAGTAAGTAGCAAAGGCAGAAGTAAAGCACAGGTAATTAGGTTCCAGTGTCCAAGTTCTAATTACTGCACAAAACGTGTGCTGGAGATTTGACAAAAGTCTCTGTGATATGAAACTAAATTAACAGAGAATAAACTTTAAAACAGGCAAGATATGAATTTTCATATTCAGGATTACCTTGTGGCCCCATAATAAAAATATATATGTATATATAGGGGACAGGTAATAATTGTGCAAGTAGATACTAGTTCATTAGGAGTGCTCATTTTTCTATTTCCATAACCTTTTATATATTTTACAGTTTTTAAAAATCTCTCATGTTAATAATTTTTAGTGCTTTAGAATGGCTATTCAAACCATAAAATATAACTTGAAGTGACAAAATCTTGACAGAACGTTTACTAGTGCTGTATACTAGAGATCTGCTGTAATTCAAGTAGTCATGGTTTCTCTAACTTAAAGATTATTGTAATTTTATATTTGGTATAGTTATGATATACCATTCAAAAGCAAAATTAATGTAGTTTTTCTGAAATAAATGAAACTAAAATATCAGAAACTTGACATACAGTGTGAAATGTTAAGCATCACAATAAAAGTCCTGCTAGAGAACTTGTGAGGTTCTTGTTCCTAAATTTGACAGTTTGAAGGGACAGAAACAATGAAGAACAGAAGAAGGTTTCTTGCATTTGATCCACCGAAGTATTTATCACAGAGAATGCAACTCTGGAAATTTATGATGTGAAGCAATAAGGATAGTGAAAGATGGTAATTTCTAGTCAAAAGTGAATGTTTGATATTAGTTTAAGTATTGAAACTAAGAGTAAAATATCGAGGGAAAAAATTTTGGGAAGTCAGTGGAAATCATTAGGAAATGGCATATACTTTGGAGGAAGAGTAGAACCCTATAAAGCAAACTCCAGGTTTACCCTATCTAGTACTTATCTAAGTGAGAGGCCAGAAGAACTAGAAATAAAATTCTATTTTTATGACCATAATAAATTTGCTTTCCTAAAGTCTATGTAGTCTCAGACACATTCATTACAATGGTCATGTCAGTTGCAAATCTTTATACGTAGCCTTCATACCTTTGTCTAATGTAGCCTGCTGAATTAGTCTTGTATATACTGGTAATAATAGACTTTAAAGTGTTAGATCATACTTAATTTAACAACATAGTTTTGTTCATAGGTAAACTCTTTTCTGCATGATTTTAAATGACAATACCTAATCATTCTCCTAAAAAACATTTATGAAGCTGCAGAAGCAGCAGTTTAACGTGCCACTTAGGGAAACTGACAGTAACTTTAGAAAAGAAAACTAGATTTTTGTGGGTGTGAAACCTAAATGCTTACTCTGAGCAGTGTGACATGTTTAGCTGACGCAGCAATACCTTCACCAATTCTTTGTCAATTTAGACCAAGAATACATCTTTTATTAGACATTCTTGTTGGATGTTGCAAAAAGGTTACTAGAGCACTACTCATTTTATAAATAATTAATTGCATAATAAAGAGGGCTAGATTTGACTATATAGCCCTTGAATAAATAATAACAAAGAAAATTAGCAGGAACACAATTTAATTTTAATAACACAATGAGAGCTAGTTTTTAAGTTTGATCAATGTCTTTATGAAAATGCTTCTTCCTTTTAATTGTTTCTTGTTCTATCTAATTTAATTGCTATGTTAAAGAAGCTAGATGAAAAAAAAATCCTCATAGGGTATACTTGGTAGACCAATATGAATTTAATTTAAACTCAGATGTGTAAACTATATATTACCTGGTTCAGAATAAGCTGAAAGTTAATTATTTAAAAATTCTTATTTAGCAACAATTTCATCTTTATGAAGTTGAACTCCTCATTTAGGTTTGTAACTGAATCGAGTCTAGACAAATCCACATTCTGACAGTACCAAGGGTAAAACCCAAGTAAAATTATGAAGTGCTTTGTGATAAGAGGCAGAGTAAGCAGAAGTGTAGTGTTTGTTCACTTTGTTTTGGCAAAATTGGGAATCTGTAAGTATTATAATCAGTGACTGGATTGAAATTTTAAACCTCATTTAAGTTTGTAAGCACATGACTGGTCTTCCTTGCTGCATGGCACCTATTTTTGTTTCTTTCCTAAGAAATTAAATTTGGATATTTGAAAAGCAACATCTTAACTTTTGCTTATTATATATGAAAGAGTCCAGTAGCGCTCATTTTATTTGATTTCTTTGTGAGCCTTAGGTGTCTGCTCCTTCCCTATTTTAGACAATTTTTATACAGATTTTGTGTTCTGAAAGTATTATTTGAGGCTCCAGTCCTGCCAGTCCTGTTATCTGTTCTGTAATGAGGCATCAGCAGCTGAGACAAACTAAATAATTAAAGCAACATTAAGAACAACCAAACAAATAAAACCAAAATCCTGCTGAGTATGGGTCACAGCAGCAAGAAAGGGTCTAAGAAATTAAACCCATGAATTCATACAAAATGTGTGGTTCAACAACAAGGAATTCAATTTCTCTCTGAAACAGGTGAAATTAGAAATCAAGCTGCCAATCATTTTTAAGGAACAATTTTGAATTATGTGGTAGAAAGAACAAAAGAGTTGAGTAGCAATTATTTTGAAGTAGACATACTCAAAATCAATGTCATGTAAAACACATTATGGTGATAAGCTAGGACACCACTACTGCATACATGTATTAGTCAGTTTTCTGTTGCTGTAACAAAACCCCGAGAAAAATCATGTTTAAAACGCGATGTGTATTTTGGCTTACAGTTGGAGGTTTCAGTACATGATCACATTGCTTTTGGGCCTGTGGCAGGAAGTACACCAAGGTGAGGGCCAGTGATTGAGCAGAATGTTGTCCTCATGGCAGGAATGAAGCAAAGAGAAAAAAAGTAAGCAGAGTCCCATAGTAGCCTTCCCTGTCTACCTGTTAGGTACTATTATCATAAGTTAAAATGTTTTTGCCATTGGCATAATAGTATCTTTGAATAAAGTTCAGCATTAAGCCTAAAATACACTTTATAATACTTCATGAGAAATAATCATGATTGTATATTCCAACTAAACTATGGTGCCAATGTGTTTAACTGTTTATTTACATCACAAATTAATGACTGACCACAAGATTTCATGACAGTTAAAATATTCTGTTAAATGTTATTTATCCTTTTAACTTGACCAAATGTTTTAAGGTTTCTTAGAAGGAAGAACCAGGAGAAAGAAAACAGTTTCTCTTTACTTACATAATTTTTTAGTATCAGAAGACAATATTTCTAATTTTGGTGTTGTCTATTAAACTCATAATTGGACTATTCTACCACTTTAGTTGAATAGTCATAGGCTGATTTGATAAATCCACACAATGCATCTCTTTGGGGAGAAACAGAGGGTAAGTTAGTGAAAGCACTATTACATTCTTGATTATAACTAATAAATGTATGCTGAATTAATGATGACTTCAAAAGTGTAACCTCCCGAATACCATAAAACAGAACATAAAAACCACTAGAAATTAAATTTCCAAATGACATTAACAGAAAACAACAAATAAGGTGAGAGTTGGGGATTAATTTAGAATTATTAAACAATTACAAATAGCTACCCTAATAAATTAAAGTGTATATGATCCTAATTATTGTGGTTTTTGTCATGTGTGAATAAAGATAGCGTTTTCTGTTTTTAAAATTCCTACTGCATTTCACATTATTTGAAATTATGTTTATCTAATTCATTTAGCTAATACCTTTGAAGATCACTGGGTTTTGATTTTTAGAACATATAAATTGACAGTTAACTCAAAGATTTATTTAGACATTTTTACTTCAATGCTAACCCAGACAAACTTCTTCATTTTTTCACATTCTTTCCCCTTTACAAAATTATTTTTTGATTCTATACACTAGCCTTCTGATTAATGCAATGCAGTGAACTTACTAAGTATAGCCAAGGGGAAATGGATTAAGATGTCAACTAAACTGAACAAGTAGATGCCTAGAACGAGTATGAGACAATTCTATGGGATTTCTGAATGAATTTTATTTAGTCAGGAAAATTGCTTGTATAAAGATGTGCAATTGCCATTCATTTCAAAGATTTCTGTATACTAATAAACTGCTTATGTTCAAATATTTTTCCAGTGTGTGAGTTTGATATTTTTTAACCTAGTACTATGGAGTGAATATATTGCAATCCTTTTGTTTGCTCATTTTCCAGTATAGAAGGAGATGGAGAAAGGAAACATCTTGTAAATGCACACAAGATATACAAAATGCCAGTCAAGTCAGATTGTGAACTTCAGTGGGATACATGTCTTTAAGCAGGTGTGGAGGACTCTGACTACATTTTACTTGTGATTAGCATGGTGAGGAAAGAACTCACATTAAAAAGTAAAACAGGTTAGTGTTCTTAGGACACATGAATCAAATAAGAAGTTATGTCTAATATTTTCTAAGTGATATGGAGACAGATATCATTACTTCCGCAGTTTACTTTCTTGAAAAATGAGACTAAATAGCATCCTACAAGAGACAATTATAAAAGCAAGTTAACAAGGGATTTTAAAAAACCAGAGAAGCAGTCATTTCAAATACATGGGAAGATATTAAAACATGCAAAAATTTCAGAGTATGTTGCAAAGGTCAGTAGATGTGTACAGGATTCTTTTTTTGTCAGGGTCCATAAATAATTTTTAGGAATATGGTCACCATAAAGCATTCTTACACAGTACAAATACTAGTGACCAGAAAGTAAATTCTAGAAAGCAGAAGATAGTTTAACTCTCAAGTTTATGTGAGTCACTGAATTCAGGTGCAAATGTATTCTCTAGTTTGTACTACCAACCAAGAGAGTTCTACAGTTAAGGCACAGTATGTTTGGTTTTAGAAGTCATCTCCAGCCGCATTTGTTATAGAGGGTATTTATAGAAAGCTGTTAAAATGACAGGCAAAATTGTTCCTACATAGCAATATAATTATTTGCAGGACTGTGGTGGAGGTAAGTAGCACAAGTGAAAATAAAGGATATAAGCAGCTCTCACGGTTTTCCGCCTACACTGTATGTTCACTTTAACATCAGATGGTCAACATATTCACAGAGAACATGGGGGAACAGTTGGTTGTGACAGAATTATACATTGCCCCTTCTAACTCCCTTCTAGTTTTTCTTCTAAAATGAAGAGCATAAACGTGAAGAGTAAGATTTAATTGTAATGAGGGAATGCAGTTCTTCAAGATACTCAGTCCTTTTACAATTAAGCATTTTTTCCTGCAAATATATGTTGCCCATATTTGCTCTCTCGTTAACTTTATTTTTCCAGAAAATGAAGTCTTGTGTCTATGCAACAGGTTAAAAATTGGCCCTTGGATAGCAGTATTTAATAGTAGGGAGTTTGTGTAAAATTTTCTTCTTTCTTATTCACACACACACACACACACACACACAAACAACAACAACAACAACAAAAAACTACACCCAAGGAAGAGGTTGTTCAACCTCTTAGAAAAAATATTTTATATTATATATGAGAATAAAATTCTGAGCTATGGCTAACTTGTTCTACATAACTTAACTGAATCAAACCCATGAATATCTTTAAATAATATAAAATGCACTTGTTTAAAATTCTATTTTTTAGTGTTGAACAATTAATTTGAGTCAGATA
Source organism: Dasyprocta punctata (assembly GCA_004363535.1). Classification (NCBI taxonomy): domain Eukaryota; kingdom Metazoa; phylum Chordata; class Mammalia; order Rodentia; family Dasyproctidae; genus Dasyprocta; species Dasyprocta punctata. The sequence continues at coordinate 33,974 of RJWM01007410.1, forward strand.
TTCTATGGCATGAATAAAAAACATTGAATTCTCCCCTTCAATAAGTATTTCACATTCATTCTGGGGAGATAAACATATGTGCAAATAGACACAATGTAATTTAAACACTTTCAATATTAAAACCTACTGCTGATGGTTGGAAATGGTTGAATGGTAGAAGCAGAGACTTCTGTATCTGGAACAGTACAGAACAGTGTTTCTCCAAAAGCATCTGCTAATAATGTACCCTTACTATGTGTTTCCTTCTTGCTTCTGAAAAAAACAGAAGTTTTGCTTTCTCTGTCAATCAGTGGCAAGCCTCAGCACAAAAAGAAATTAAACGTCATTATTCTCCCCAAAATACAAGTGTTCAGAGTGAAAATATGACTCAAAAACAAAACAAAATTCCCAGAAGACAGAAAATGGTAGTATCCTTCATTATTTGATGAAAGAGACTAGGGATTTGTCATAGAGTAAAAGAAGGTAACTCCTATTATACAGTGGCTAGAAACCTTTAACTCTTGAGCATTAATGATGGAGGAACTGAGAATAATCTGTAATTAATGATTAAGCAAAAACAAAAAGGGGAAGGAAGAGGAAAAAGAAAAGGACAGGAGAGGAAAAGAAGAAAAGAAATAAAAAAGTAAATAGTAGAATATTCCAGTTCAGGTGGGTGTGGAAGAAATACATCATGGAAGATTTTGTTGTTTGGTTGTTTGTAGTTTTTCTTGTTAAGTGGAAAGGCAGGCAGGACTGTTGTTTGTTGATTGCTAAGTAAAATAAATATTCCAGATCAAATTCAGGAGAAGTCTATTTCCTCAGTCACACAGGCTAAGGGTTTCAAGGATTAAGTGAATGGAAACTAAAAAATGGAATAAAAACTCTGTCGCTGAATATTTATGCTTTTCTATGTACAATCTTGGTTGAATAAGTAAGGCATGTATGCAATTTATGTTTCCAAGTATGTATTCAATAAATCTGCTTATCCATTTTTTATACTTGTTTTTTGATTAAATACTCATTCTTGTGGATAAAAGCCTTCATGTTTGAGGTTTCAAATGTGGAAAGACATATATTCAAGTTAGTATACTGAAATATTTTTGGGTATAACAGACAACTAGGAATAACCTAACTATAAATAAAAACCAACATAAAAGTAGTTTATAGTTTAATGCCTGTTCTATGCAGACATTAGAGTTTCAATGTAAGATTTAAAGGTAAAATGTAAATGTGCTTATTTTGATGTACAAAGAGAGTCATAACGGGATAAAATTAAGACCTGTTTTTGAAAGGTACTACGCAAACAGTATCTATCAGTATGTGTGTACTAGGGAAGGTGTGAAGAAACACAAGGATCTTATTATCATAAAGACAAAAATTAGCAAATGATAGTGAGGATGTGAAGAAAAGCAGAACTCAGCATTGGCAAGAGTATAAAAAAGCACAGCCAATATAGACAATGGTATGGTGATTTCTCAAAGAAAATGGAAGATAAAATACTTTACCATATGATCCAGCAATCTCCCTACTGGTTATATTAAGTAAATTAAGAGTTAAATGAAACAATTTTACCAAAGATACGTCTGCACTCCCATTTTTATTGCAGCACTATTCACAAGATACATACAAACAACCAAGATGTCCATGAACAGATGAATAAAGAAAATATATACACACTTGTACACCATGGAATAGTTTTCAGCTATAAAACAACAATGAATTCCCATTATTTATGGCTGCATAAATGCAACTGAAGGATATCATATAAAGTGAAATAAGCCAGGCTCAGATTTTGCTTGTTCTCCCTTGCTTTATGAAAGCTAGAAAAGGTGATCTTAGAGAATTAAGGAGTAGAATAGTAGTTGCCAGAGGCTAGGCAAGGTAAAGCGTTGGAGGATAGAGGGAGATTAGATAACTGTATCAAAGCATAATTGCATAGGAGGACTTAGTGATCTGTAGCACTGTAGAGTAAATATTGCCCACAATATTTATCACGCATTTCAAAATAACTAAAGGGCCCAAAGTTCCCAGTACATAAAAATGATAAATGTTTGAAGAGAGGAAATGCTAATCATCTGGATTTAATTGCTATGCATTGCATACATGTATTGAATTATTATACTATACCTTGTAAATATGTACAAATATTATGTGTCAATTAAAATAAACAAAGCAGCTTTCACAGCATATACATCAATACATTGACAATGTTTACTTCAGAACTAGGGAACTGAAGTCATTGAATAGTGTTCTACCCTCTCTACATTATTTTCTACATATCTTTACCATGTATAACTTTAATGCTTCAATTTACTCTACAAAACACATTGTTCTGAAATTGAATAGCCATTTACAAAAGTAAAGAGTAAAATGCAGAATTCAGAATGAATCAAACAAATGAGAAGAGTCTTATGAGAAATGTTATCTAAACATCGTTCTCCCTGTTGCCAAACTTATATCCCACACTCAGAAAAGATAAACCAAGAATAGTGTAAAGGTAAAAATTAGGGTCACTAGTTTAAAAGTTAAGTGTGAAATGAAATGAGACAAGGAAGAGGGTGGTCAGGAAATCTGGGAAGAATGGTCCCAATACTTTTTTTCAGGGGCAATCATATCCTGAATGGAGTTTGCCAGGCAGAAAATTTTAGAAAACACATTCCTGGCTAATTAAATATTACTAAAAAGAGCACAGATGTGTGAAACTTCATGATGTGTACAGAGGACAGTGAACAATACATCTGTTTAATAGAGTAGGTGGGAGTGCAGAAAAAAAAAAAAAGGCAAGAAAAGCCTATTACGATTAGATTGTAATGGGTGAAATGTAATAGACTGAAATTTTTAAAGCAAATGTAGGCACCATCCAATATATATTTGGAAGTTACAGTATTGGCAAGCGGGAAGAAGAACTACAGTAGGAGAACATTTCTAGATTTTAAAACATTTTTATTTCAAGTTGAGGAGCCCTATTTTGGAGAAGATGTTCAATGAAGAATGGAGGCAGTATATCCCAGGGTTGAATGAAAAAAATTGTTAAACATATATTCTATCATTCATATCATGGAGCATATGCTCAATCCCTACATACGGCACAGTTTTGGCTTATCACCAAAAATTATTTATTAAGCACCCACCTGTACATGAAATTTTAGCAGAGCTAAATCCTCTGCTAATGTCAAATATATATTTTAAATTGAATAATGCATGATAAGTATAAAACATTATAGTTTCTCATCCACTCCCACGGACTTCTTTTTAAATTTAAAGAGTATCACATGCATTCAACTCTACTTTACAAATAGATTATTTTTAAGAACTTACTATACACAATTAGATTCAACAAGAATGCGCACTGTAGACTTCCAGGAAGATGCAGAGTGATGAGTAGCAGAGAAAGAGCTTCTCTGAAGTTTGATGCCCATACACTGGAATAAAGCAATGTGAGGAAGAGAAGAAGAGAAGTGGGTCCTCAGGACCCAACAAGGATATGAAAAATTGAAGCCCATGGGGATAGTGAAGAAAGAGACTTCAAGGAAGAAGCAGGAGGCGGCAAGCGTCACTTTCTCCGTGAGCCCTGACTCACTGTGAGGGAGGGGAGGCTTGAACCTGCAAATGTACAGTGGCTACTGCTGACCCTGGAGGACTCCATGGTGAAATATACTTGTGGAACTCAGCAGTGAACACAGTAGACAGCAGTGGCTTGTGAATTCTTAGGTTTAGACATCTCCCAGGAAAGGTGATTTGGCTGGTAGCCATCTTGGAGAGGGGCCAAATGAGTTTGGAACTCAGAATAGCTGCAGGCTAGTTCCTTCTAGCAGCTCTTAATGTCAGGATGAGGTGGTACTGAACTACAGTCAGCAGGAGGTCAAGGACCTCTTTCAAACCGGCGAGGAGCCCAGTTCAACCTGGCAGGAGGCACAAGGTGTTGCAGGCTGAACAGATTGGGTTCCAGCCTCAAGCCAGAAGCCAGTCAGAATTTCAGTAGAACTAAAGACGTGGGCTTGCTGAGATTATCCACTAACCAATCATAAATCTACAGTTAGTTTGCTGGGATTAATCAACACAGATCTGGACTCTGTCTGTCCACTTTGTCTACTAGTGACAGCAGAGACACAGCTTAAAGTAGACATTTTTTCTTCTTCTCTTCTTCCTTTCTCTTTTTTCTTCTTTTCTTGTTTTTTCTTTCCCCTTTATTGTTTTGGTTTTTATAAAAACATGAACATTGTTTCTATGCAGTTTTTTTTTTGTTGTTGTTCTGTTCTGTTGTTCTTTTTATTTTTTCCTTATCTCTTTCTCTACTTTGCTCTTCACCAGTTTTCCATACTTTTTGTAATCTTTCTTTGTCTTCCAGGTGTGCTTCTAATCTCTTTCTCTTCTTCTATTTCTCTCTTTTCCCCCCCTAACCACTTCTCAAGTTCTCTTCTGAGGCTTAAATCACCATATGGAGGGTATATTAACTGTATAAAATTTTCTGGTTTATTTTAGTTTGTTGTATAACTACAATTCATACAATTAAAAGTAGCAGACTAACAGTTGCCACAAACTGTCTGTGCTTGATGCTGTTATTATTGCTGATTGCACTGTTAGCCAAGATGACATAATTATAGCCAGTTTTTCTTTCTGGTAGGTCCAGACAGAGATTACCTAAGCATCATAAAAAATATTATAAACCAGTGCTAAATAACCAGGGGTCAGTACAAATAGGCAGCAAATTCTCATGCCCAATAAAGGAAAGAGGCAGGATTTTGCAACAGACTCAAATTCCAAAAGCCAGCTATACCTGGGACACATCTCAGAGAAACAGTCATTTCCTAAGGGTTGTAAATCCTAGCAATAAAGCTACTTGCCAAAGCAATTTATAAGCATCAATCCATGAATTTAATTTTTAAAAATAGAAAAAGAGAAGACCCTTATGCAAGATGCAACCCCAGACTTCCAGATCACCAAAGGCACACCCAGGGGTCAGTGAGGTGGAAAATTAGAAAGTCACCCACCTGGACTCTCTGATGTGGTAACAGTGGAAGTAACAAACCAGATGCATGAGGCTCTAGAAAAAAATGAAACCAGAAATAATTTTTCAGATAACTACAGATATGGTAAGCATGATGAAATACATGGTTAGTGACTCTAGATCTGATACAGATAAAAAATAAATGGAGAAGCTTAGGAAAATGATGGAAGCCATGAATGCCCAAATTAGAAAGAAACAGAATCCATGAAACAGATTCAAACATATAGCCAGAAGGTTAAAAAGTCCATTAAAAATGTATGCAGCAGAATCAGCCAATGTGAGACTAGAATATCAGATACAGAAAACAGGATTGTGATACTTAACTGGCAGGGGATCAGGAAGGTGGTTTCCCCAGGGCAAGTCTTATCCATTGCACTCTGGATGTGCTGACCCCTGTGATTTTCCTAAATGTGGGAAACTAGATTGCATAATTTATGGTAGTGGGGGACTGCATTCTCACTGTCCTCTGTTTAAAAAAAGAAAAAGAGACCAGGATTGTGATCAGTGATCATGAAAAAAACAAACAAACAAACAAAAAAGGATTCTTAATAAAAGCAAGAGATCCCACAAAAAAAAAAAAAAAAGGAAAAGATCAATCCAACAGCTACTAGATGATGCCACGAAGAATAACATAAGGTTGATGGAAGTCAGTAAAAAAATTCAGGAGATAGCACAAACAACACAAAAGTGATATTCACAGAAATAATGGCAGAAAACTTTCAAGGAGAGAAAAAGGATTTGACATACATATAAGGGAAGCATATAGAACACCAATTAGCCATGATAAAAAAATTCTATGCCAAGGCATATAATAATCAAGATTCCAGAAATTCAACACCAGAACAGAATATTAAAAGCTGTTAGAGAAAATAATCACATCACCTCTGAAAGAAACACCATCAGAATCATAGCAAATGGACTTAGTAGATGTCTATGGAGTGTTTCACCCTATAACATCAGAATACACATTCTTCTCTGCTGCCCATGAGACAGTCTCCAAATTAGACCACATACTAGCTTGTAAAACATGCTTAAGTAAGTGAAAAGGAATTGAAACTATCTCATACATATCACCAGACCAAGTATAGTGCAATGAAATTGGAAATCAATGGCATAAGAAACCACATGAATTTCATAAACACGTGGAAATTAAATAATGACCTCCTGAATTAATGAAAGGGTCACAGATGAAATTAAAGAAAAAATTATACAGTCTGTACCATTAAACAATAATGCCAATACAGCATATCAAAACTTATGGGACAAAATGAAAACAGTCCTATGATGGAAATTTGTAACAGTGAATTCCCAAGTCAGGAAAACAGAGCGAACTCAAATAAACAACTTAATGTTAAGCCTCAAGCTTCCAGAAAAAGATCAAGTCAAGCCCAATGTTTGTACAAGGTAAAAAATTATAGAGATAGAATCTGAATAATATAATTTGGACTAAGAAAACAATATAAAGAATCAATGAATTGAAGAGTTAGTAATTTGACAGATTAAATAAAATTGACAAACAACCTTCTCAAAAAAGAGAAAAAAAACTCAAATTCATGTAATTAGGAATGAAAAGAGTTAAATCATAATGGATCCTGCAGAAATCTAGAAGGTCATCAATCCCTACTTCAAGAATCTGTATACTAATAAGACAGAAAACACAGAAGAAATGGATAGATTCCTAGATATGAGTTATCAGAGTTGAATCAAGAAGGCATTAAAATTCTAAATAAATTAATATTGATCAATGCAATTGAGGATATAGTTAAATACCTACAAACAGAAAAAAGTCTGATCCCTGATGGATTCACTTTGGAATTCAGCATGAAATTTAGGGAAGACCTAATGCACGGCTTTTCAAACCCTTTAATGCAACTGAAAGGGAAGCAATACTCCCAAATTCATTCCTGAAAGCAAGCATTATCCTCATATCAAAGCCAGAGAAGGATCTAAACAAAAAAGAGAGCTATAGGTCAATGCCTCTAATGAACCTAGACACAAAAATCAAAATAGGATATTGGAAAACAGAATGCAGCAAATCATCAAGAAGATTATACACTATGACCAACTAGGTTTCATCTCAGGTATTCAGGGATGGTTCAGCATATGCAAATCAATAAATGTAATATACTATATTAACAGAGCCAAGAACAAAAAGTGTGTGATTATCTCAATATACACAGAAGTGTTGACAAAGTCCAGCACCCATTCAGGATTAAAAACCCTACAGAAATTTGGAATAGATGGTCTTTATCTCAGTCTAATGGAAGCCACCTATGACACACCAACAGCCAACATAATACTACATGGACAAAAAATGAAAACTTTCACTCTAAATTCAGGAACATGACAAGGATAATCACTATTGCTATTCTTGTCAATATAGTTCTGGTAATATTAACCAGAGCAATTAGACAAGAAAAAAAACATAAAAGGAATAATAAGAAAAGAAGAGCTTAAATTATCATTCTTTGCAGATGACATAGTACTCTAGATAGAAGACCCCAAAATCTCCACCAAAGGACTTCTAAATTTAATAATCAAATTCAGTTGCATAGATGGATATGGTCAGCACTCAAAATTCAATAGCAAACTCACTGAGAGAGAAATTAGGGAAACACCTTTCATAATAGCATTGAAAACATGAAATACCTAGGAATCAATGTAATGCAGTAAGTAAAAGACCTTTACATTGAAAACTACAGTACCCTGAAAAAGGAGATTGAAAGGGATATCAGAAAATGGAAATAGATCCCTTGTTCTTAGGTAGAAGTAACCAATATAGTGAAATGTTCACCCTTCAAAAGATCATTGCAATTTAATGCAATCCCGATCAGAATACCACTAGCAATTTAATGCAATCCCAATCAGAATACCAATAGCATATCTCACACAATTAGATAAAACAGTCCTAAAATTCATTTGGAACCAGAAGAGACCTAAAAATAGCAAAAGTAACTCTGGGCAACAAAGGCAAGGCAGAGGACATCGTAATGCCTGACTTGAAATTATACTACAAAACTACTATGACAAAATAAACCAACACGATACAGTCTGAAACCAACAAACAAACAAACAAGACCCAGGATCAAAGGAACATACTAGAAGATGCAGAAAAATCTCCAAACATACTCATCTGCCTTATCTTTGAAAAAGAGTCAAACACTTTTACTGGAGGAAAGATAGCTTCTTTAATAAATGGTGCTGGAAAAATTGACTTTCCACATGCTGAAGAGTAAAACTGGACTCATATCTTTCATGATGTATCTACATTTGCTGGAAGATATAATAATAGAACTCTTGAAGACACAGTTATAGGCAAAGACTTTATGAGCAAACTGCACAGGAAATATCACAAAGAATCAATAATTATTATCTTATTAAAAAAAACTTTTACACAGCAAAAGAAACCACCAAATGAGTGAAGAGACAACCCACAGAGTTGGAAAAAAAAGTTTTGCCAGCTGTTCCTCAGACAAAAGATTAATGTCTAGAATACATAAAGAACTGAAGAAAATCAGACCCCCCCCCACAGATTTAAAGCTCCATTGCAAAAATGAGCATCTGAAATGAACAGACATTTCACAAATGAAGAAGTAGGAACAGCAACTAAGAATATATATATATATATATATATATATATATATACATACACATATATATACACACATACACATACATATGCATATATATATAATCAATATCACTAGTCATTTGAAAGAAGCAAATTGAAACAGCATTGAGATTCAATCTCATTCTATAAAGAATGACTACTATTATCAACAAATGAACCAGTGACAAATGCTGATAGAGCTGTGGGGAGGAAGAAATCCTTTTCCAATGTTGGTAGGGGTATAGTATAGACTGGTGCAACCACTGTGGAAATCAATGTGGAGATTCTTCAAAAAATTAAAACTAGAGGTCCCATTTGACCCAGCTGTTCTCCTTCTTGGTATCTTCCTGAAAGAATTAAAAACATCATACCACAGTGATATATGCACATTCCTGTTCATAATGGCTAAATCTTGGAAACAGCCCAAATGCCCATCAACTGATGAATAAAGAAAATGTGTGTTTTTTTTAACAATGGAGTACTATTCTGCCACAAAGAAGGATAAGTTTGAGACATTTCTAACTGAATGGATGTATCTTGAGATCATACTCTCAAGTGAAATAAATCAGAGAAACATGTTTGAATACCAATGTTTCTCTGATGTGAAAAACTGAAAGCATAAATAGTAGACAAAATGTGAAATAGATCCTGGAAAGTGAGATAAAAATGTTCAAATGAGAAGGGGAAAGATGTAGTCAGGGGTTACAGGGAAAACAACTACATAGAGGAAACAGAATTTATAATACTATTTTATGATGGTCACCCAGAGTTAAAGACAAGAAAGTGCAGGAAAATCTGTCCACAACACTAAAGACCCAGAATATTCAGTGAAGGGCCCGGATCCCACAGCCATGTCCTGCATGAGTCCAGCTAAAGACCCAAAATGCATGACAAAGCCTCCCACAAATCCAACTGGAAATCTAAGAGACCACAATAAGGACTCACGCTAGTCTAATTTATGGTTCTGTGAGGGGAGGGCCAAAGGTCAGTGGTGGAAGCTATAAAGCCTATGCCAGTGTGGTGAAAGAGCTGTGCAGTGGGTTGAGGATTCTACACTAGAGCCTAGAGGTCACACTCAAAAGAAGAAGCGAGGCTGCCCTGAAGAGCACCACAGCCATCCTCAGCAGCAACGAGGTCCCAAGCTCCTCCAACGATGAGAACTCAGTCCAGTACAGGTCAGGAAGCCCAGCGTGACAAGCTTCTCCAGCACACAGCTTCCCCTCCGGAGCCAGGAAGCGATGCACAATGTGAGGAGCAGCGCTCTCCCAAAATGAACCACAGCCACTCTCCTAGATGAGGTCCCGAGCTCTTCTGATGATAATGGCTGAATCCATATTGGGGAAGCCAGCACGACAAGCACCTCCAGGAGAACCATCAGCTTGAAACAGCAACTCTTAGAAGAACCCACAACACCCCGCTCTTCTTCTCCACCTCTCTATTTATGCTGGCAACTTTCCTCAGGTAGGCCATCTATACTCAGCACCATGCTGATGTAATTCAGCTGGTGTTAAGTTGACCACCAGTTTTTAATCCATAATAGGGAACAGGGGAGAGGGAGGGTGAAAGGAAAGAAGGGACAAGGAAAAAAAAAACAGAATAGAAGGTAAAGAATTGGAAACAAATCTTTTATAATTAAGAATGAGGATACAGGTTGGAGGGGAGGAGGGGAATGAGCAACGAAAGAAGCAAGATATAACACACATAACTGCAAATTCCTATGACAAATATTATAATTATGTATATATATAATGTACCAGTTCTAGGTGAATTTACTTCACACTTTCACTGATAAAATGTGTCTAAAGCACTAACAATTTTAAAAAGCAGGAAATACAGAACATGCTTTCAATTGCTATCTGGATTTGTAGCTCACTGTAACCTTGCAGACTTATTAAATGCTAGCATTGAATACTTGGTTTAATTCAGAAATAGAAAAATGCTTTTGAATCGTATGTGGTTTTGCTCCAATTTAATGAATTTCTTGTATTTGAAACACAATGGAATTTCAAATAAATTTCATTTGGTTCTCTTCTATTTTTCAATTGTCAATGTGATCTGAAATGTTTTAAAGGTATCTTTTTATCAGTCATGGCTGAATGAAACCTAGCTTGGTGACAAGTAAGAGATACATGAGGTAGAGAGGGAAGCAAAAACATTATCTGAAATCGTAACAGTCAATTTACTGTCACAATCTTCTTTCTTCCCTACTTTATTGAGTATTCTTCATTTAGTTGACCTAGTATTTATGATTAATGTATAATGTTTTACATACATTTAAATAGTACACTGTTATGGTCCCAAAATACACCTGTGCCTACAAGGTTCCTGCAGGTTAATGTCTTCTGCTAAGGAAAATGACCTCATTTGCATTGACTTTCAATGAGCTCCTGCAGGCAAACACCTGAAGCCAATCATGTGTGTATACCTGCCTGCAGGCATAGGTGTGCTACCCAAGAGCCTGAAGACTCTATATATCTATAATGCTTAGTCTTATATGCCATGTATAACTAAAGTATGAGTCATTGGGTCAATGGACTGTGACTGCAAGTTCTCAAGAAAATGGGTCTGCATTTGGATGGGATAGGTTTCTATCAGGGGCAGAGATGGAAATAAAGACATTGGAAAAGGAGCTAGCACTCAAGAAAGTGAAGAGCAATAAGGATATGAAGATATTTTAAAAATGCAGTCAATGAGAAAGAACAAATTGAACGATAAGTTGTCTATATTAAACTTTGGAAATTTAAGGGGTAAAACACGAAGGTACTTGATTTATAGAGGAATACATCATCATCGTCTTCCAATAATAGTAGATTTAAGTACTGTGTTGTACCATTTATGTTTTTCCCATAAATATGCCTTTCAAAATGCTCTTAGCTAAGTCATAGAAATTTATTCAGATATATATTTAGGCCACAAACATTTATAAAAGTGTTCACTCTGTGGTACGATTGGGGAAGGAGATTTCTGATACAAAATAAATAATTAAAAATCTATTAGGGAGATACGAAGAATAAAAATAACCATAAGACAATTTGGCTTGCAGTTACAGGGGACCTATTATTTTCCTGAAGGTCATGGAGAAAGCAATTAGTTCTGTCCCAGTTCCTTTTCTTGCCTATTTCAATACGATATAGGCCTCAAAGAGTCAGTCATTAATTCTCTTCTCTGTCCTTTCTCTCAAGTAATCTTAATCATTTCCTCGACTGTCAGGGTCATGAATATTCTGATGCCTGTGAGGCCCCAAATGAGTTTACCAAGCTACCTGTCTTATGTCTCCATCAGTATGTCTAGGAGATACCTCCAGATATTTATAAGTAAAACATGGCTTTTGATACATGACCCCAATGCACACACACACATCTACACACGCACGTACACACAGACATCATACAGGCATGCACACACACCCACACACATGCTGCTATTTCCTTGGTTGTTTTTGTGTGATAGTTTAGGCTAAAAAATTAAGCTTTCCTTTCCTCTTACTTCCTCCTCACATGTTATATTCAACGTACAGTACCAGGAAGTACTATGGCTTGTAAGTTTCAAATTTATCTTGAACTCGATTAGCTTTCATAATGCTCACTCTTCTCCCTTTAGTTTTAGCTTCCCTTTATCCTTTTCACCTATGTACTTCAATAACTTGTCCAATGGTTTTCCTGCCTTCATTCCTGAACTTCTAATCTATTCTTTCCTTACTTGGGCAGCCAAGTGATCTTTCCGAATCTCAAAACAGATCATGTCACTTCTTTTCTCAAAACTGTCACGGGCTTACAGCCACACCAAGTTTAAACTCAACACCACAACCTTCCAAAATCCTAGCTCTTCCGATTTCTCTCTGGCTCTGAGACTTCCCCTTCACTTCTGCCCTTCTCTCCACTTCACCTTTCTTCTGCTCCTGTTTTCTGTGCTGATGCACAGGACTGACCCTTGCTGTTAACTTTGCCAGGTGTGCTCTTCTCACAGATGCCGTATGTCACTCTCCTGTATTCCATTCGGGAATATTCAGAAGTGCCCTCTCCCCAGAGACGCAGTGCGGTTTGCTTATTTAACATAATTCACTGGCACTCTCTGCCCTGCTTCATTTCCTTCTGGCAACAGATCTCGGCCCTTAATATTATAGATTTTGTGTTGCGTTTCTTGTTTTTCTTGCTTCCTTCTAAGACACTTGACTTCAGGAAGGCTAAAAAGCATGTTTCTTATTTTCAGCGCTGTCTCCCTGAGTCTGGAATTGTGCTTGGAACATAGTGAACACCCATTAAATATTATGGGTGAAGGGCATTCCCGAAATGGACAGTAGTTAAGCGCACGGAGGTGTGAACAGAATGGGGCACTCACAGATGGCTAATAGTTCTCTGTGGGTAGTACATTCCTGCACTCGTTATAAAGATCAAGATAATTGTGCAAATTCCATCACACCTGGACTCTGGATGAAATAAAAAGAAACAAATGCATAGAATTAAATCTTGACTGTACAAACCTTTGGACAATTTCACATTGCTTCTACAGTCTACTAACTGTAATGAAAGGACAAGGAAAATGATTCTATCAAAGTATTAATTAAGTGCATTGCTTTTCAAGCGTTCATAAGTTGTCTCTAACTGTCATTGAGAAAATCATGATGCATATGTAAAGGTGGGACCAAAGTCCCCGGGTGTGACAGGTCATCCTCGTGCCAACAGATAGAAGCTTAGCCAAATACTCATATTTAAGACTCATCACATTCTGTGGCTTAGTCTCTTCATCTCTTAGTCTGCATGGAGCCTTACCACAAACAGTGCTGCCTGATGTTGTCTGATACTTGCCAGGTAAATCTGTCTACTGCTGTCAAATCTGGGGCTTCGCATACTTGTGCTGCAGCATGTTAACATTTCTCTGTCCACTCAGTTGGAGTTTACTTTACTGCAACCCCTCTGTCCTCAATCATGTGGCATGCTGCCATCATCCAATACTCAGTGGCATAATAAACAGGAGGGAGTGTGTGGCGTGCCCGGTTGGCCACAATTTATGAATCATTTCATCTTGGTTTCATGTGGAACTTACAAGTGAATTTGATACAGCAGTTTGGAAGCAGGGAGCAATATCCATCACAAGAATTATAGCGTGATAATTATCTAAACACTTGCTTTTTGTCATATTTGGAGGAATACACTAGAGTGGACTGATACGGCGATGTAGAGTCCTATCCACAAACCTGTAGTGAAACAAGAGGAGATTCATGTGCCATATTGAATTCTAACCAAGAAACAATCTAAGGAAATGTCTGGTATCTATAAAACTATGACTTCTGTGAACAGAAATGTCAGTGAGAAAGATAAACTGGCGTTCTTATTTTCCAGCACCCAGCCTGTCTCATAGAAAGTTTTTAATCAGTATTTTAATGAATTATTAATCTCACCTCTATGCTTAGGTAGTCAATTAATGAAGGATGGGGATTTGGCTAAATGTTCAGGAAATCAGAACCCTGTTCAATACAACTGTGACTATGAACATGTTTGAGAGTTCCCGTGTTGTTTCACATAGTAGCCACTACACGTGTTGCTAGTGAGAACATAACAGGTAGCCGGTAAAACCAAGGACCTGAGATTAATTTTAAAAAGTGTTATTTTAATTTAATAACTCCATATAACTAGTGGTTACTGTATTGAACAATTCAGATCATGGTATTATGAGTAATGTACTCTTTTTATTTTGCTATATATATATATATATATATACATTAAATTGTCAATAAACTCATTCATTTGAAGCACAAAAAATGTATCAAGATTCTTGGTAATGTGTTATACCTATTTATAGGCAAAATACCTTGAAAATGTATAATTTCCCAAAGGTTTTACTTGAATTTCCTGTTAACACAATTCCTTGGTATCTACAAGAACCTATTGAAATGAAACATCATAAATTTTTAAGTTAGAACAAAATAAAGTCATTAATAAAACCATTAAACTGTCAAAACTCCTAATTCATAATGCACTGAGCAAAACAACATATGTCCAACATCTCTCTTTTTATCGTGTGTGTGAAGAGATGATAAAGAAAATTCTCTATAGTTTCCCTTCATGACAAAAAAGAGAAAATTCTCCCAGACACAGGAATAGTGATGTGTTCTTATTTTCCATTAATCCATTCATTTTAAGAAGGGAATGAGAAAAGGGATGTTCCTTGACTGTACTCCAAATTCCGTTCCACTTTGTCTGAAGACAGCGCGTTTACTAGCTTGCTAGAGACTTCTCACATTGTCGACTGCAGCTGTACAAACTGGCTCCCATCCGCTTCCCATTGACAAGTTCATTTTAAACAAAAGTTATGACCTGCTCCCCCTGGATACTCTCTGCCCTTTGTTGTAAAATCCCAAACTACCTCCCATTTTCACCCAAGGTCACAAAGAATTTTTATTGGAAAACTAAGTAAAACCAAAAGTGTCCATTAACCGCTTTAAATACCAGTTTGTATAAAGTACTCATCCAGACAGTGTGGGATCGTGCAGGAGAGCTTAATATTGTTTCATGTCTGTGGCAAGAATTTGGTGAATTTCACATCACTGTGTAAAAAAACAAGCCATATAAGTTTTGCGTAAAGAGGTAATACAGTATTTCCTGAGGTACATTTAACGAGACACTTAAAATTCTCATAACACACAATCTATGTGAAACACATACTAGTCCTCTCCTTCCTTTATAAACGAATATTAATCAGGACTGTGGAATTTTATTCATTAGTGGTAAAATGTCTGCACTGACCTCTGAATACTGAACTCACTACTGAATTTTCCATAGACCAAAATATTGTATCTTTTAAAAGTTTTACAGATGCACATGTACTTTTTTATGTAGTAAGGATTGCTTGGGATCAGTGGAATATTTGAAACAATTGAATAAAATATTTTTCCATGTTTCACCCTGGCTCTTTTTTCTTTGTCAAATATATAACATGGTTCTACTAACACTTGAATGCATGGGAGTCTCCAAATTCTCCCTGGCATTTCCACTGAATTTTAGCTAACATTACACTAGACCTGGATTGCGTTGAAGGTCCCAATAGGAAACTTCTTATTAGGGATCAGTGCACACAAGAACTAGTGGATAAACTTTCTATAATGTTACAATTAGAACTATCACCATCTTACGTCTTTTTCATTCTAATTTGCTTTTCCTTTTAAATATCTAATATTGTGTCACTTTATCCTACACCTCTGTGTTAGCAATCTCAAATCATCTTTGATTAGAGAGCTGTCTTCATTCTTTTGACAAGTAAATGTCAAATTCTGCCCATCTTTAAAAAAGAATTGAGTCACATCTCTCTCTTTTCTTCTCATCTTATCCCCACTGCCAGTATTCAATTTTAGACCTAATAATGCTATGAACTGGACTGTGTCCCTCCACAATTTCTATGTGAACACCTTAGTTCCCAGTGTGATTGACTGCTATTGAAAATAGAGCCTGTAAGGAGTTCATGAAGGTTAAATGAGGCAGAAGATATGATTGAATGAATGTTCTTTCAAGTGAAACCAGAGAGTTCCTGTTTGCTTGCCTCTCTCCTACATCCCTTGCTCACACGAAGAGGTCAAAGGTCATGTGAGAAGATCATGAGACACCCCAAAGCTAGGAAGAAAGGCCTCATCCAAACCCAACCATTCTGTTGGTCTGACCTTAAATTTGTAGATTCCAGAACTGTGAGAAAATAAATGTCTGTTTTTCAAGTCTTATAGTCTATGGTGTTTTGTTACAGTAGTCCTAGCTTATTAAGACTATACTCTTTAATCTTGAATGATATCACTCTGTTCATTGGGATCATGATTAGGGTTTGTTTTTATGCCAATTCATTTAAGATAGTGTGATTAGATATATCAGGACATAGCACTCATTTTATATTCAAATATATCTAATATCTTCACATTTTTATAAGACATAGAAGTGTTAGTGCATAAACCATAAGATATCACCATGCCAGTCATAAAACACACTTTTTACATTATGGCACTTAATATTTAAAATTGAATTAAGTACGCAATATATTTAACTTTCAATTTCCCAAAATGTTAAGTAATTTGTTCAGTGTTATTGAACTACCTAACGACAGAGCCAGAGCATAAAGTCAGACTTTCCTAATCCAAAGGTCATAATTAAGTACTATTTTATAATTTTCCTTGACTTGGTATGTAAGGGATGAAGAAATTAACTGAAAGCTATTGCAGTAATTCAGATTAAATGGGTCTTATGTGGATAGTTTAGAGTGAAAGATTAATGGACATAATCCAAAGACATACCACAGGCAAAAATCAATTGGATTGCAGGGTGCATACTAAATCATTAAATATAGCACAGTTTACCACAACTTTAATGAAAATCTCAACTTCCTAAAACTCTCCAAGTAAAAGTTTACTTGATTTTTTATCACATGGTTCAAGTAATATATTACCTTTTTAAAACATTTATAAATTGTGTTTTATAGATGATTGATTTCCTTTAAGAGTCCTCTTAAAAATGTAACAGTGTCATTCTAAATACACTCAAAAAGGTGACCATGATTTTCTAATTACCTATCTCTTACTCTCTTGTTCAGATAACTAAACACACCTACCATCTTTGGTCTAATCTAATTAGGATCCTAATGTTTAGGTGCTCTTTTTTCCTAATTAGACAATCAAAATGCAATTCCTGTATTTCCCATGAAACCTCCCAAGTGTCTTCCCTGTGGTTAGTGCTCAGTGACCATTCATATGAATCATAAAATATAGTGAAAATTCTTAGTTTGATTTGGTAAAATTAACATCTTGAAAAATGGTAGATTTGTTTGTAAAGTCTTGGATGAAATAATTTACTACTTATTTTTAAGCAAAAATTTTAATTTACTCTTGAATGGGTGCCTATGCAAAATTTTCTAGTATTTATTATTTTAACTTATTTAATTCTACAACTAGATATCCTACAATTAACTTATTTATTTCACTTATTTAACAATATTTGTCCAAATTTTTCAAAAAAGCTATTATATAATTGAAACTCATTATCAAAGATATTGTTTAAAAAGTCTCATTGAAATGGGGATCATATACAAAATATGTAGACCACTACCAGCTATATAACTTTTTGCCTGTAAGAAATTATAGGTAGTCACATAGAAATAGATGTGCTACAGTCCAAGTTGCAAGCCTTTTAAGAATTCTTTACTCAAAAAATTACTCCACATTTTCTGGAACTTAAATTTCAAGTTTCATTATTCTACAGCACAACTGTTGGTAAGTGAGACATATAAATTGATTTTGTTCAAAAAGTCAAAATAAAGAGAAAATTTCTTCCAGAAACACTTGGAAAGAAATCTTGGAGTATATGTAATTTTTCTCCAATAAATTATTTTATTGAGGAAGAAAAGTTGATAATGTTTTAAACTAGACAAGAGAAAAACACTCATTTTTCTTTCAGATGGATATTACTGTTAGCTACTGAAACACATAGCAAAGATATATTTATACTTTACACAGCGACTGAAAGAAACACAGTTATAGTTGTAGTTGTGATACTAGAAAATCCACAGACAATGTTGACTCTAAAATTCATTACTTACATTCAGAATATTGAGGTATTCTGCATGGATGTGATTACTCAGAAAAATTTTCTGAAGCCAGAAGATAAAAAACAGTTTTTCTCTCCCATTAATATCACTGATTGACACAACTGTATGGAAGAAGTATCAGCTTCATTAAATATTCTAATTCTGCTAAAAGCTTCAGATAGAGAACAGCCTTAAAACAGTTTGAAAACAAGAATGAAACTGACTCATACTTGAGCTTCAGAGAAGAAAGGAATCAACCTAGTACTTGGTCCATTCTTTCTCTTCAGAGCTCAAAATATTATCTGTCTTTCCTTTAGGAATAGAATTCTATGGATCATACTTTTTTTTTTTCTTGGTACTGGAAATTGAACTCAGGGCCTCACACTTGCCAGGCAAATGCCGTGCCACTCAGCAGTATCTTAGGGCCCTGCGTCATACATTTTTATATCTGGCACCACATGATACCTAGACCATCACTAAGTTTTTAAAATAAATATTTACTTAATGAATGAAAAAAGCTGAGATGATTTTAGCCTATTGCAATCTCTTAGAAGCCTGGTAGTAACTAAACATGACCCCAAAGGAAAGTCTTTGTCTAGTTCAGCCATTCTCTTCACTGGCAATGGGAAATGAAGAGATAGCACACATCACTTTTAGGTCATGATTCACCTTGGCTTCCATATCTTCTCTCTCAAGTTCTTTGCTCCACCTTTTCCTTCCTCACATATGTAACCTGTTTTTCTGGTTCAGATCTTGATTCTTACTCTAAATCTTCATTATTTACCCAATTACAATCTCTTACTCCTGTAATATTACATGCTTTAAGCATTACATTAGCACATAAATCTGAGCAGGCACTTTTTTATGCTTTATTATAGAACACTCAACATCTTATGAATGAGGCCTGTTATCCCCTTAAAAAGTAGAAGTCTGAGATTTCCAGCATCTATGGTTTACTCCAAATAACATATCTCAGAATAAGTACAACAAAATAGTTACCATATATTAGAGGCTTACAACTTATAGTTTAGTTACGACTGAGAATAAATTGTAACTATTAAGAATTCTACAGATTTTTTCAATCCACAAATTAATACTGAGAAAGTATATTAATTTCCTATTGGTTCTTAACAAGTTGCCACAAATGTGGTGAATTAAAGCAGTGCCTGTTGGCCTGCAGATATAGCTCAGCAGCACAAACACCTGCCTGGCAAGTGCAAGGTCGTGAGTTTCATCCCTGGTACCAAAAGCAAAATAAAATAAAAAATTAAACAATGCCTTTTACATTGTGTTACAGATATGAAGACCAGAAATCTATGCTGGCTCAACTGTATTCTCTGCAAGGCCAAAATCAAGTGTTGATTATGAGGCCAGAAGATGTTCTTATCTGGAGGCTGTGGGAAGGACTACACTCAAATTTAGACAAATTCAGTTCCTTGTGATTCACAGCATTGAGGATTCCCAATTTTTCTGTCAGTCACTCTCCGCTCTCACATACCTTCGCAGTGACATTTTACATCCATAATATAAACAATGCTTTGTCTCATATGCTGACAAATATATGTTGTCTCATTCTCTGACTTTGTTTTTGCCATCAGTTGGGGACAACTCTGGATTTATGGGTCTTGTCTGATTAGATAAGACCCATCTAAATAATCTTACAACTTTTTTTGTAACCTTACAGTTTTAAATACACTGTCTAATCATGTTCCCAGGCTCCAGCCACATGAAATATACAAGAATGAGTGCTGGAATCATTTTTAGCAGTGTTATTATTGCCTTTTTTTCAATTGAGGAAATTGAGGCATAAGATAGAGTCAGAATTTGAACACTTCTTCCAAAATTGCTTTGTGTTTCTTCACTAAATTATGAGTTACATCTGTTGCTTATGCCATATTCCCGTAAACACTGACTTCTATTTTATTCTACTCATAAACTACCCTTGGTTACTGTAAGTTTCTGGAACATCTGTTGGGGTGAATGGGCTCTTTTTCCTGGACCAACTGCATTATTTTGCTCCTTAACACCTTTCTGCTATTCTGAACACTAAGAGATAATGTCAAATTTTTAGGTGTCCTTATTGCCCTATGCAACTACAAATATTCATGACTCCTCCCCTTCTTCTTTTTTTCCTCCCAAAGCTTTTATAGACTAACTTTAAAGTGGACTTTTCAGGCCTCTGGCTGAATTGCTACGGCTGTCTCCTACTGTACCTTCCCTTGGCAGAACAGGTAAATGAGTCCTTTTTTATAGCGACTTATTTTGTTCTTCTTCTTTTTTTTTTTTTTGATAACACCTTTTATCTTCTGCATATTGTAACAAAAATCTGATTAGAAAAAAGAAGAAAAATTGAAAGTGAGGTACGTTTCAGAGATCAGTCTATCTCAAGTAGCACAAATTCAATCCTGAAGAATTCATTTTTGCCAGTAACTCTTCTGAATTTACTCACTTATTCAAATAAAATTAAAATTCAATCAAACTTTATTTGTAGTTTTCATGTAAAATACTAACCAGGTACAATGTGGGGTGCATATTTAAGACAATGAGTATGGCATACTACTGAGAAGAGATTTACACTCATGTGATACAATAACTTACGTTATGTGCCTTTTTCAGGATTAGTATCCATATATATTTGGTGACTATGATTGAATTAAAAGATGTTTAATCTTGTGAAATTCATTATGAACTATTGAGTAAAGATTTGATCTTTTCAAGTTTTGATTCTCTCACCCTTAGTAAAATGTGGGTAGATGTTACAGTCTGGGTGTTAAACATCCCCAAAGGGCTGGTCTCTAACTGATGGCACCTGTTTTTAAGAGGTGGAGCCTATTGGGAGGAAGTTAGGCCACTGAGAGGGTACTCTCCAGGGGATGCTGGGACACTGGTTCTTTCCTCTCTTTCTCTTTGCTTCCTGGCTGCCATGAAGTGAGAAGCTTTCTTCCACCACAATCTTCTACAAAGTACTGTCTCATCATAGGCCCGACATGAAAGGGTGAGGCTACCATGCTCTAAACTCTGAAATCCTGTGACAACATAAATCTTTTCTCTTTTTAAGTTGATTTCTCAAGTCTTTTGTCACAGGAATAGAAAGCTGACAAACAATAGACTTGAGGTAATATTTATAGTCATAAACATGATGAATCCCAGGTGGAGACGAGACGAAAGAGGGCTGAGCAATTCTGTATTCACTAAACAGCAGCCCATTTTTCAATTAAGACTTTAGGAAATGAAAACAAATGGGACACATAACATTTCCCTAAGTATACAAGACTAAAGAATATTTAATTTCCCTTGTTTTCAAGTCCAGAATAAGTGATAATGGTTTCCATGGAAATAAAGAGGTTAAAATTTGGTGACCCCCTTTGCCAAAGCATTGATTTTGTTTGTCGTGTGTGTGTGTGTGTGTGTGTGTGTGTGTGTAAGTAAATATGTGAATTTTGGATTCCTATATTCTTTAATATGTCTGGTCTGCTCTTCCCACTTAAAGAATTTTTATGGTCATGCCATGATGGGATTTGAGATGCATGAGTAAATGAATGAAATCCTGATTAGATATTAAGAAGACTTTAGTTTTCTGGACAGTATAAACATGGTAAAATCTTTCAAAAGAAGAGCGTATTGTTTTCTCTGGAGTGTTGCAAATAAGGAAAGAATCTGAACTGAAAAATAGTTTCTAGAAAGAAAGATTATTAAGTTATCACTTTAAGGCATCATCTTAGGATTTCTATCATAAACAACATGATTTAAAGTTATATAAACTATCAAAATGTGTTTCAAACACAATTTTAAAACCTTCTGCTTTTCGCTGCTGACAGCCCAACCAGTGATTATGGGGGAAGTTGGTGTGGAATAGTACTATTCACTGTAAATTAAAAGAGACACGTTTGAGGCAGAAGTGTCCAGCAACTGGGGTGTTAAGAACAAACATGACTTCTAATGTTATAAAATAAGATATGAATTTATGTTCCATTTATTCAGTTTCATGAACTGCTCTTCCAAGTATTTTCCACTATATTGTTTCTTTACTTTGAAGTGGTCTGTGACCCATACGAAGTAATTATTACCATGGCAAGCTTCCAGATTGCAAAATATTGGAAACTAAAACCTCATATATGAGAAGAGCAGTCCCTGAACACCTTTATTATTCACATTGGAATCGATGATATACTATTTAGCTACTGTAGCTTATAAAACCATCTGGTTTGTTCTGGTTTGAACAAAGAAACTCATTTTTTTTCTTCCTAGTTTCTCCCTTGCTACAACAGAGTTTTTGTTAAGATCATGTCAACACATCCTTTATAAATTCAATATAGAACTAGATAGAGGCCCAGCTAAAGATTCAGAAGGGGGTGCTTCAGATGGAGTGGGATTTGCAGGTGGCTAGGAGGAAAGACGGGCAGAGTAGTAAAGTGTCAGCAAAGATCACTGATGATTCCTTTAGCTATGAGGGAATAGGACCCATCGGAGTCTTTGTCCAAATCTTGTGAGTGATATTTACAATGTTAGAGAGTTTTATTTGAAACTCAAAAGATGAATTACACAGAAAAGCAGCACAAAGTGGTTTTTGTTGACATTATTTCTTGAGATTCATTATAACTCTGAGTTTACAAACCTATATATAATAAGAAAATTTTCTGTAAGCAATATGATGGTAACCCAATTCACAACACAGTGTGAGGAAAGTAAGCCTATGAGTCCATATGACATGTATTTGATCAAATATATTGTTTTGGAAGAAAAATTTGTACTTTTATCAAGGATACAATAATAAAAAACATATTGACAACTCCAGTGGCATAGAGTCAATCAATGTATATATAGTTACAACCACGTCTGCTAGAATGAACTTGACTGAAGTTCATATCTGTCTTCTTTCATGCTTTTGGAAACTATTCTGAAGTAATGTATAGATGCTTATTATAGTTAAAAATCTTTTAATAGAATATGGAAAAAGTAAAAAACATTGGGCAAATTGCCATGTAAAAATCACATAAAAATCTACTTCTGTAAAGCACACTTAAGAAACTTCTGTTGCTATAATAACCTTTGGTTTGTGCTTCAGTTTTTAACGTATATACCCTAGGTACATTTACTTTTTATTTTTAATTTTAGTCAGATATACATCCCATATAGAATGATTTAATCTTAAATCATTTTTAGCTTGTTTAAATAATATATTTTTACACTGCAGTACATAGGAAAAGAATTTTAAGTTCCTAAAAAATATAAAGGTTGGAAGGAAGAACACAATATCTCAATGGAATACTTGTTACAAATTTATACACTCAAATTTTAATGGGTATTTAAAATACTAACATATTTAAGACATAAATAGAATATTGTATTTTGCTTTCTGGCCAAACTTTCATCACTCAGAATAGATGCACACTTCGTGAGTGTATTACAAATATTTTTCACTCAACATATGATTCAATGTATCCTAATATATTTTATTTAAATTTTACAAATTTATGGAGCACAGTATAATTATTAAATACATGTATATAGCATATAATGATTAAATCAGGACAATTAACACTTCCACTCCCTTAAATATTTGTTTAAGTTTTGCGTTAACATACAGTAATCATATATATTTAAAGGTAAGATAATAAGCTCTTTTCCAAGTAGTCATCCAAATTGCCTATCCAATTAAGAATTCAGGTATCAATTTTGTTTTGAAGCATCTTGCTTCTCTCTGTGCTCTCTCTTCCTATCCAATTCTTCACAAATCCTGGAATAGATATCCTCTTTTCCAAATCTCTGTCACATTACTTTCTCCTACCACTGTGGCTTCAGAAAGATATACATCCACACTCATGAAGGCTGGTTACCTCTTATCTTTTATGGCACATATTCAATATCTTAGATGAGTGGTCCTTGGCTCAAGGGTACTTCAGGGTGTATACTAGTCCTCTTTTTATGTTGAAAATGAGCATCCAATTGTGTCATTCTCCTTGACATTATGCACATATTTCACATTAACTTTGGTCTTGTTTGCTCTTGAAACCTTGTGTTCTTCACTTTAATTTCTGATAATGAACAAAGACATACACAAAAAATCAAAACCATCAAATAAAAGTATTATGCAAAAAGTTAACTTGGGATAAGTAAACTTCATTTCATTATCTACACTGATGATAAACAGTGAACTAGTGGCTAATTTTCATTGTTGACCCTGTAGTGTTTTCTAAAATGTCTTCCATATTTCCTTACATCCTGATATTTATACTTTTATACAATGACCCTCCTGAAATATGGGGTTTCTATTGACTCTCTGCTAGTGAATAGAATGCAGCAAATGTGGTAGGGTATCACTTCTGAGATTAGATTACTGGGAGACTATGGCTCTGACTTGGACTCCCTCTCTTGTTCCTTTACCATGCAAACTCTCCAGGGAGTCAGCCATGTATGGCAATAGAGACAGCAGCTAATATCTGTGGCCAGTACCAACAAGGGTCTGAAGTCCAACAGCAGCCACATGAGTACATTTGTCACAGGTTCCACCCTTGAGTAAGCACTGGGCTGACTATTGTCCTAACCAATGCAGTGATTCACCATGTTTTCCAAAATTAACAACAGCAGGGAATTTACTAGCATGGAGTCAGAGACAGAACTAGCATGAAAAGTAAAGAGGTAGTTGGGCTCCCACTGTTGTTTTGGCAGAAAGTGTGTTAGGAAAGCAACTCAGCTGAAAACGTGTTGTTATTCATGAAAAAAAAGCAGTGGTCAGGGGGTTAAGGCAAGAATTCAGAAAGTAGCACTAATAACCTTAAAAATCACTTTGGTCTTGAAATTAATCAAGGCACTTCCACCATTTACTTGACCAGATTTCAAAATTGCTATGGCCCAATAATTTCTTTATGCCTCCTTTTTGGTGATTAATTTATATAGCAATTAGCCTATGCCTATTACACCATTATTTCTTAAAATGTACATATGGGTCTGGGGTGCAAACAGAAATTCTTTCTTTAGTTTCATAGTTTTTCAGATCCAAGGGAGTCACATTCAAATAGCTATACTTAAGGAGTTTATCTGCATGTGAACTTGAATTAAAGGATACAATTCCGAAGTTTGAGCTCTTGTTATGCTGCAGTTAGACCTTTGAAGACCTAGAATTAGGGTTAGATTGTCCTGTGGAGAAGTCACGAATCTCTGGAAGTCTTAGGACAGATGGAGGTGAGGGTTTCTAATAGTATCAATCCCCACTTCCTTGTGTTCACACCCTACAGAATCTCTTCTACTTGAATGTGAATGAGATTTACTGATTAGTGAATGAGATTTACTGATGAGTTTCCAATAAATAGATTACAGCAGAAGTCATCAGAGGTCTCTTCTGGAATTAGGTAGCAAAAATGCTCCTATCCTGAAGCCCCTTCTATTTCTCTTACTGGATCATCCTTAAGGAAACTGGTTTTTGTGATGTAAGCAGCCATCTGAAGAGACCCTGTGTGATATGACACTAACGTCTCTGACAAATATACGTTGACCACTTCCAGGCCATAAATAGTCACCCATATGAATCGGGAAGCTGCTCTACTAGGATCCTTGGGATCATCACAGCCCTGGCTGACATCTTGGTTGTAAACTTGTAAGAGACCCTAGGTGGGAGGTACTATATGATGCCACTTGAACTGAGTCACTCCTGACCCATAGAAACTGTGATATAAATGTTTATTGTTTCAAATCGCTAAATTACAGTAATTTATAGCTAATGCAACATACCTGCGAGTGTATTTAGCTTTAAATATGCAGTGCAAGGAGATTCCAAGTGTACATCGAGACAGAGCATTCTAGTTTATAGTAAACATAGCAGTCCTAGAGCACTTAAGACTCATTGTACTTGGAATTAGAAAGAGGTCCTTCAGAGTTCATACAGTCAGGAGAATTTAAGAGTGGCGTCAAGTGAGGTGGAATAGATAGGAAGAGGCCAATTTATACAAAACTATTAAAGTTATGGCTATGGCATTGGATTTATTCCAAGTTTGGCGGACAGTCGTGATGGGCTTTCAGCAAGAGAGAAACTTGTCTTTAAAAATTTACTTCTGCTGCTTTAGAGGATGGATTAGGTAAAGAAGAAAGCAAGGAAAAGAGGAAGTTTCTATAGAGACCCTTTGAAAAGCTGTTGCCTCGTTTCTAAAGGGAATGTTGAAAACTTAGACTGGAGTGGAAGCAAAGATATGGAAAGATTTGGAGTAGATTTTGGGGGTCATACAAAAAGGACATATACCTAAATGGAGGAGCAGAACGGAGACAAAAGACTATTGGTTATCACTGTTAGATGGAAGGCTCATTTTATCTTATATACTCCAAAAAAACTTGAAGCACTTTAGGGGCAAAGACTGCGCCAGACTTCTTCCAAATTCACACAATTCCTAATACAGAGTGTTTTGTTCAAGGTGCAAAAATACTTGTATAAGTATTGAACAAATCTCATTTATTCTGATAGTCCTGGGTTTTTGCCAAGACCTTTCCTGAGCTCCTGTGTGTTGATACTTCTGCCAAAAGATGACAAGCAGTAGTTAAAAACAGAACAATTGCTAAACACTTTCTATAATTGAAAGAACTCAAAAGTAATTAGGGACATATAAGGATAATGAAGGCAGCTAAAGAAAAAACTGATTCTGCATGAGTATTTTTGGCTCCTTTAGTGAGAATTTGGTTATAACAATTTTTCTTAACATTCTCAGGATTCCCAAAGTTAATATTTCACCTGTATGTGCTGATCATCTAGCTCTGTATTATTAGGCTTCCATCCTCAGACAATGCCAGGTGTGATATGTGTGCCTGGATAAAACAAAATTAATAAGGTACCTCTAAGGGCTATTGCCTTGACCTTAATAACCTCCATACAAGATGACATCTTCCTTTGTGCTTCACTTCAACTATTTTCAATCAAACACAGAATCTGTATTTTATATTCATCAGAAATTTCCACTTAAATCCATATGTGACATTTGCCCATAATACTAATTAGCATGAGGGCTTCAACATGGACTATCAGAGTGGAAAACATTTGCTACTGTGCTGTTTGAGCACTTAATCATGAGCTTTCAAAGACACTAATCGAATTTACATATGCCACCATTTTGTGGTGCAGGCTTGAGTACTTTCAGATGTCTCCATTTCGTTTGGTGTCATCTCTCCATGGCAATCATCTTTCAGCTGCTTCCCATCAAGGTTTAAATTGTAGGCTTGATAGATGATTCAGCCAGATTCCATTCCTCAAATTTTATAAATAACAAAATCAGAAGTGAACTCCTTGTTTTTCTCTTCTTCTTTAATATGATTCTCCAAGATTTGAATGCTTATTCCTTAAAGTGTCATCTAAACCATGTACCCTTTCTTATATAGGAGCATATTTTAATATCAAACTCCTTTGGGAAAATCAACTTTATATGAACCAAGGATAGATTTCTTGTCTTACTATTCAGTGATAAGTAAATGGTTCAACATAATGATTAACTAAATTTCTAAGCAAATTTCTTTAATTTTTGTTTCAAAATATCATTTAGTATACATCTCAGCAGTTTATTGCCTACATGCATAAAACCTATTAAAAAGATACAGATTTTTTTTCTTTTTTTCTATAAGTATAGTGGTTTCAAACATTCACAAACTGTGGAAAACAAGGGTTAATATAAATGGCACTAGTGTGTTAAATTAATACTATGATAACACATCTATGAAGTGTTTTACTAGAAGGAAAAGTTGGGATATTTATGATTTTTTTTTTAATACTGTGCCTTTCATATCAGTGTAGCAGTCACCAAGGAATATTCTAGAATTGGGAAAGTTTTGAGATCTACCACTAGTCAATTTAATTATTACAGTCAATTCTTTTCAATTCATTACTTTATTCTTCAGTAGGCATCTTGCAATTTATGACATTTAAAGAATTTTTGCAATAAGGAACAAAAATGGATAAATTTTATGAACAAATGATATGTAAAATATAATAAAAGAATTAAATATAGTAAATTCTAAACAAATGAAATGTGAAATTTTCATGAACTATTGAAAATGGAGACAAGTTGCTCTGTTGGAATAGAGAAGGCACTGAATTATAAATCAGGAGAGTAGGATTCAGATCTCAGGTATTTTGTCTGGCCATATATATATTTTTTTCAAAGTCTCTGTTTTTCTGAAAATTATTTTAAAGTTATATGATAGATTATTAATAGTGGTGCTACAATTGACCAAATACTTTATCTAAGCATATTTAATTCTTCTAATAATACTACCAAAGTTATGTATTGTCAACCATATTTTGCACATGCAGTATACACAAAAAAATGTTATAATTCCTTCTTAACTGATCACCAACAAGTGCATAAAGTAGGAGTAGAAATCAAATTTGTCTGATGTTTAACCCATGCTTCCTTTGCTCAAGGTGGAAAATACATATTATTACATTTGATCACTGTTAATATTTTTCTTTTCTTAGCTTTTTCTCTTCAGTTCAATGAATTTTCTAGTACTAAATAGATTATTAAAAATTTAAGTTGGTTGAGTCGTCCATAAGTGAAATTATCAAACATCTTTATCTGTGCAGGTACCTAAACAATTGTAAAGTAGTATTTGATATAGAAAACTTCCTTTTGTGCATTTATATAATTTCTTCTTATCAAAAAACAATCAAAAAAGCAAACAAGGACCTTATAGAATGTCAATGTAACAAGTTGTTACTAAGTAATAAGTTTTATGTTGAGTTTGTGGTACTATTTTTATCAAAAGAAAAAACACTAAATATTCAAAAACTATTATTACTCTTCTAATGCTGCTAATAGCTACATTTAGATCTATTTACTATTGTTAAAAATCATCTGGAAGATAGTCTACACTGATTCTCCAGTTCACAAAATTAACCCTTAATTTTTTATGTGTTTATTACTAGGACTTATTTTCAATCTTTTAATCTCTCAATTAGTAACAGTTCCATTTCTTTTTAAACTTTAAGACATTTAGCTAAAAACATTCCTCAATTCCGATTATTCCAATGGAATAGAGAATTGTATTTCATTCTGCATACAATAAACCTAGCTTATGTTGATACATGTTCATTTGTAAGCCACAAAGATCTATTTTATCTCATGATATTTTGTCCTTCTTTATTTTTTCAGGATAATTGAAATTTGTTACTAAATTCCTTATTCTACTTTACCAATTTTGCAAGTAAGTAAAAATCATAATGAATTATAAAGCATCATTTTTATTTACTTAGTATCCGATTTAGACTTCAGATTCTCTTTCCCAAAAATATACTTGCAATATATCCAACCCCACTTATTTAACTATTACAATAAAAATAATTCATATTTGCCTTATACTTGGTAACATAAAATACTTCCAGTTTTATGATTTTCTATGAAAAAGTAAAATCAAAAGTCTTTAGAAGTATGTGTTAGATCTTTTTATATTTAAAAATGTAATCATTTAATTTAGATAATAAAATGCATTTTCCTCTGAGGTATATCTCTATTAATACTGATTCATTGGTAAAATATGCCTATATATGATCTATGGGTCACTATTCACTAAAATAGAGCTATTTGCTGCAAGAGTAAATACAATTGTTTCTTCAGGAGATTTTTTTAAATGTGCCTGAAAAATAAATTCCACAGGCACATGTGCTTGACAAATGCTGCATTCTGTGGAGATCCTTCTCTAAAGAGAGGTGATAATTATTTGAGTAGCAAGGCTGGTAAAAATTTCTGGAGTAAAGAAAATTGCTTTACTTTGTTCACACATCAGTATCATATTAGTTAAAAAGAAAATATAATTTTTATGCTCTACCAAGCCAACTTGGGAAATGGTGAACTACCAGGCCTTCTGCTATAGAGCTCTGAGAACCAAGACATCTCATTTCCTGCATATATGGTCCATGAACTAAAGATGACTAACTTGTGAGGGAATTATGATGTCTTTGATATCATACATGTAATGCCAAATGCCTTATAATGTAATACAAAGGCACCTTCGCAAAGCAGTAAATATGTTTGCCTAGCAAAATCTCTTAACATGCTTAAAGAAATCACCTTGAATATTTAAAATTTGGGTAGAAATACTTGGTTGTCAAGTTCGTGGCCATTGGTCCTTAAGCTTTATGTATAAACTATGTCACAAATCTTTTTACTTGGCTGATAGAAGAATGACATTTTTCTAGTGGCCATGTGTCTAGTTCTAACATGAATGTTTTCCATGAAATTGAAGGTTTTGGAAAATCAAGGAACTGCTGATTAGCTAAAGAAATTGTGTAAAGTGCTAAACTGACAAAAACTTCATTTAGGAAGAGCAATAATAACAATAATTGCTAACATCTGTTCAGTGTTAGTCATGTGTCAGACAGTGCTACAACCAGGTAGTGATCAAGGAAAAAAATGAAAAACTTCCATTTGAGCTGATATTGATAAAGTGCCACTCTGTGCTTTCCCCATACTTCTGAAACATGGCCTTGATTTGTAACTTATGCTCTGGAATAATCTTAAATGAAATTATATCTATGAAGTAAGGGAACACATGTTACTCTGTGAAAACAGAGGGGAATGAGAAAAGGAAAGGACAGTAATTTTTCAGTAGATTCTTTTTTTCTACACCAGACAATTCTTCCATTTACTTCAAATCATAGGCCATGTAGCTTTGATATATTACATTTTGTATTAATAGAGTAACACTATCCAGTGTTACAATAGCATCATGGGAGTTAAAGAGGTTTTATCTCTTTTCATCTCTGCCAAGAACCCAATTTGAAATCTGTATTCTTCTTAAACTAACAGGCAAAAGAAGATTCCTCTGGGATACCTCATTATTCCTTCTATCTTTTCCCATTTGAATCTCTAACCATTTATTACATTAACCATTTCCTTCAGATAATTTCTGAAAATAGCATTGACCTAAAGTACTAAAATTGTATCACTATCAAAGTCATTTGGAAGTTTTTTCAAAGGTTACTGCATTGCTCATAAGCAGTTGAAGTCTTTATTCTAGAAAACATATATCCATCTGAAGTCAGTTACTCTGAGAAAGAACTTTACCTTTCCTAAGAAAATAATATATTCAGTATGCTACATATGATTTATTTACTTTGGATAATATATTTAATATCAGATGGAGTCATAGGGATATCTGAACACTACCGAATTAATGACTGAAATTTTCATGTCAACATTTTCTATTTGTAAATGTTGACATAAAAATTTAAAATATCCCAACCTGATTCAAATTGAGAAGCACAAAGATAGCAGCAACAACAAGTATCTTTATCCAAAGTCAAAACTACAAATATATCTATCTGCTGTGTTTTAGTCACAATTGAACTCTTTCCTAAAATTTCTGATATAGATTTCAGAAATCAGGGGTACCAATTCATAGTGGATTCTACTTAATAAAAGAATCAGCTTATATTAGTTAGAACAAACTAACAGTTTATGTCCTTCTATGAAAAATTTCTCTTGGGTAGAAATACAAAGATTGTTATCCACTGTGATTTAACTGATGTAAGGAGTATAATTATTAAAAAGTACACATAAAAAAATACTTTTTGGATACTTTTGTTTTCATAAATCTTAGTCCTTAAAGACATACACGAAGTCTCAATCACTTAAATAATTACCTCTAGTTTTTTTCTAATATAATTTACCTGTCTTGTTTAGATGGTAAACAAGTTAGAAGTATATTGAGGGACTTAAATTAGAGAAATTTGTATTTTCAAAGTTCTAGAGAGCAGAAGGCTAAGTTCAAATTTCAACATGTTCATTTTTTTGGAGAGGACCATCTTCCTCCCTTTCAGATGCCATATTTATTTACCTTTCACTGTCACTTTGACCCTGGGGGAGAGCCAGAATTCACATAGTGCCACATCCCATGATAAGGAGGGTGAGGACACACCATAAAAGGTTTATGCACTTGCTTTTCCTTTGCTGGTGTCAGCAGCCTCGTCCTTTTAATAACACATGGTACTTTTATTTTCTCTTTTCCTTTTTTGACTTGGCTTTTAGTTTACTTAGGCAGTAAATAAAAATCTATTAAATTGTAGACATTTTGCTAGATCCTAAGGAATTCATCTTCAGCAATAAAGACTTGTATATAAACAAAGGCAAGAGCTATCAAAATTGCCTTGTGAAAGTACAAATCAGCTAAGTCCTAAATTCTATGATGATGGAGAATTAAATCATCCACTGTCAGGTTTGCAAAACTAATGCACATTAATGATTGTCTCAGATGTTGAGGATAAGATCCAATGTTGGAAAAAAAATCAAAAGAACTAAATGTGTCTAGTACTCAGTAGAGTGATTAAGAATAGTATGTGTTCTACCAAGCAAACTAGAAAACCTCATAATTTCCAGGGAATTTTATAGACTGCTCAGAAGTATGCAAACAGAGTTTTTAATATTGGACCAGTTTAGTCTTAGGTATTAGGTTGGACAGTTGTGCTCTGGTCTAACAAATCTCAAAACCAAGACAGGAAAATTTTCAAGTTTCCATGCAATTTTACTGAATCTTAAAAAAATGCACAAGTACCCATGGAAATTTAAAGATGTTTAACACTTTAAATACAGAATGTCCTAAAACTAGGTTTCAATGAACATCACTAACCCCACACAGAAAAAAACAAAAACAAAAACAAAAAAAAAAAAGAAAGAAAAATAAATACAACTTTCTCAGTATAGGTTTCAAATTAATAAAAACTAGCTCAGAATAGCCACAGTTGTTTGAATGAGTAGACAAGGAAATCAACAGTCATTATACTGCATCCCGTAAGTTAAAATTTTTAAGTAGAGAATTAAAAACCTTAAATCAAACTTCTACTGATAAAAGTGAAAATGTCTGAGGAAAATAAATTAAATTAATGATATTTTAAAAATTGAATATTAAAAGACTAGTACACCTGATGCAAAAAAAATGAAGTTATCCATAGCAAAGCCTACAGAGAAAAAAATAATTAAGTGAAAAGAGGGTCAGTAAATTTGTGGGACAATTTGAATCATCTGAGATTTGAGATTTGTTAAGTCAGAGCAGATCTTTTCCAGCTAACACCTAATTAACTTGAAACTCTGAAAGGAGTTATGGTAAAAAATGTTCCAAATTTGATTTAATAAATTAGAATATCCACAGATTGAATAAATCCAATAAACCTCAATGTACACATATTATGCCCAACAGGAAGAAAATCATACTAATGTATATTATGATGTAATTAGCCAAAGTCAATTAGAGAAACATATAAGTGTTGGAAGAGACATAATATCTACAAAACAGAAATAATGATGATACATTTCTTTTTTCCATTTGTACTGCTAGTGTATCTTAGTTCAATGAAGAGAAAGATTTCTGTGATTATGTTTCTTTTTTAAAAAATCTTTTCAGTTTATGTCTTGTATTATCAGTAACTACTTTGAAGATAATGATGCACAGTATAATTATTATTATTCTCTCATTATTTGCTTATAAAATTTTGTGTTTTTTTCATCAAATCAAAAATAATAGATCAATGACACTTTGTAGAGTGTCCTAAAACAGACACACAGGGATACAGAAACCTGATTTTGAACACACGTACTAAGGAATTCCATAAAGGTAGTCTTTATTAAAAGTGTAGTTGGAAAAATTAGATGTCACATGTTTAAAAGAAAAAAAAATGAAGAACTTTGATTGCTATCTGATATCATTTGCAAAACTTATCTCAACTGGACCATAAAACTAAATGAAAAACCAAAAATGTAGATATTCAGAAAGTAAACCTATAGGAAAAATTACTTGACCTGAAATCACAGAAATATTTCTTAGATATATCAAAAGTACAATATAAAAATACAATTCCAGCAAAAAATTTTAGAGTTCATCAAAAATGAAAAATATTACAATTGAAAAAATCACCAAAAAAACAGAGAAGACAGGTCAGAACCCAGAAGAAAATTCTACAAATCATGTGTTCAATAAAAAACTAATTTCTTAATTATTTAAAAATTCTAACGACTCACTATGCAGTGCAGTATTAATGTGCAAAAAGTCACTGACAAAGCTACATGATGGCAAACTTTGAGAAGATGCTGAATACCATTAATCATTAGGGAAACCCAAATGGAAAGCACAGAACGTACAACAAACTCATTCAAATAGCTAAAATTGAAGACCAGCCATGCCAAATACTGGGGAGGATGTGGAAGATCTAAAACTCTCATACATAAAATCAGGGCAATTTGACAGTTTTTTTCAGCAGACAAATTTGTACTTATTAGAGTCCAGCCATTCTACATCCAAATGATTATCCAAGGAAAGGGGAAGTACATGACTACACAATAATGTGAACATTCATATTTTAATTTATAATATCTGAAAACCAGAAACAGCTACATTTCCATCAAGATGTGTTATTCCTATACCACATGGAATAGTACTCAGCAATACAAGGAAATGAATTAATAATATATATTAGGACATGGAAAAAACTCAAAATAATTATTCTGAGTGAAATAAGCTGTCAATAAAGATATATAGTGTATGATTTCATTTTCACAAAACTTTAGACAATGAAGACAAATTTATTGTAATATAAAGCAGGTCAGTGGCTGCTTGGGGAATTGATGGAGATGGAAAGAATGGAAAAAAGGATTATGTCAGCATAAGAAGAGGTGCGCATTCTTATCACAAATGTATTAATGGTTTCCTGTATATGCACTTGTATCAAAACATCAAGTTGTATCGGTATTGGCAATTTATTGAAGCATATAGGGATGAAACCATTATAGTTAAAAATACAATTATAAACTAGGATAGATACATACATAATTTTGCATTCAATGAAAAACTTTTCTTCAGTGGTGGGTCACACGTGGCCTGCTGCCTCAGGCAGGGACCCCCAAGACCTGGATATAGGCACACATACACTAGCAGTTGATAAGTCAGATGAGTGTTGTGCTTTGGCACAAAGACAGGTAGAATAGCAGGTGGCAGGTGAGGCCACCATTTTTTAATATACATCTATCAAAGGGCTGGGGAGAACCCCAGCAACAGAATGCTAGCCCCAGCTCTTACATCCAGAGGTCAACACAAACCCTAGGCTCAGCACAAATCCTATGCAACACTGGCTGCAATACACATTTCTGAGATCAAAGTTGAACTTCCCATAGCACTGAGAACACCAGAGGAAATTTACTTTGTTTATTTTTCTATGTTTGATTTGCTTTGCTTTTTCCATCTGGTTGAGGTCTTTTTCTTTTAATTTAGTTTAATTAGGTCTGTTTTATTTTTTAGAATTATTTCTGTTTTATATTTTTAGTGTCTTTGCTCTGTCTCTCTCTTTTCTCCTTCTTTAGATTTATTGTCTTGCCTATTGTTTTCATCTACTTGGCTTCTAGCCTTCTTTCACCAACAATGCTTGATTCTATGATACTTCCATGTGAATAAACATTGTCTTTTTATGCCTGGTTCATTTCAATACTCCTCTGCTTCCTCTTCCATTCTTTCCTTCCTCTGTCTTCCAGTTTCCCGAAACTTCCGTGATCATCCTATGCCCTCCAGTCTTGCTCCTAATACATAGGATCTCATTCATCTCTCTATCTTGTCCCCATCACTTTTAATCTGTTCCACTCACTACAGGTTAAAATCACTCCACTACAAGGAAAAACATTACACACATGTTCCTAGTATATGCTGGCACATATACAACTGTAGAATTTGCTCCTATAGTTAAAACTATATCAGTTTAATAGTTACCATACATTTTCAGCAGTGAGGCTACACTCAAGACTATTGTTACTGTGAACTGTACTACTTTATCCAGGATATCATACCTGCTATAATCAGTTTTTCTCTCCTGTAATGATGATACTGTGATTGTATGGGATCATTATCATCATCATAATCCAGAACCAAAGGAATGGAGGCTGAGTCAAATAGGTAACAACTTCTCATCCTCAACACATTGAAAAGGTAGGTTCTTCAGATGTATACAAAGACCAAAAGTCACCTACATCTAGAAGATAGCTCTGTGGAACAACCATTTCCTAGGGAAGCATCAGTACTAGGGATAAAGCTATCTGTCATAAGAAACATACAAGCATCAACACAGAAAGCAAAACAACACAAAAATAGAAAACAGAAGATGACAAGACCCCAAAGCAAAATGCAACCCCAGACACCCAGCCCACCCAAGACAAGTCCAGAACACAATAACACAATAAAATATAAGAAATCATAAGTCAACTACTGGAACTTTCTGAAATGATAGCAGTAAAAGTGAAATAACAACTGAAAGAGACTACAGACAAAATAATTTCTAAGTTGCAAAAAGAAATGACAGTTAAAATGAATGACATTAAAGCAGACACAGATTTAAAAAAAAAAAAAAGTAGAGGAGCTCAAGAAACAAATAGAAACCATGAAAGTCCAATGCAGGAAAGAAATAGAATCTGTGAAACAGATACAAAGAGAAATCCAGGAGATTAAAAACTCCATTGAAAATATATGCAACAGTTTGAAAGTAAGGATAAAATATCAGATCTAGAAGACAGGTTGCATCTACTAACCATAAAAAGAAAGATATTTTAAAAATAGCAAAAGATCATGAAAAATCATCCAAAAACTATAAGATGAAACAAAGAAGAACAACATAAATTGATTGGAGCCAGTGAGAAAGACAGGCAGTGCAAAAAACATAAAAAACTCTTTACAGAGACAATGGCAGAAAACTTCCTAAACATCGATAAACATTGACATGCAAATAAATGAAGCATATAGAATTCCAAATAGTCATGATCCAAATAAAAGAAACAGACTGGCAGAATGGATCAAGATCCAATAATATGCTGCACTCAAGAAACACATTTAACCCAAGAAGAAATTCATAGACTAAAAGTCAAAGCATGGAAAACAATTCTCCATACCACGAGAACCTGAAAAAACCAGGGGTAGCTAGTCTATTTGCAGAAACTATAAACTTTAAGCCAAAACTGAACAAAAGAGACAAAGAACATCACTATATGCTCATTAAGGAAAAACTCAAGAGATAGCAATCATAAATACATAAATGCCAAACATCAATGCACTGAACTACACAAAACAAATATTAACAGACATAAGAAGTCAAACAAGCATTAACACATTTGTATTGGAGACCTTAGTACTCTAATCTCACGAATATGTCAACCAGAGAAAAAAAATCAACACAAATAAAATCAGAATTAAACCACGTCAGTGATCAAGTGTATCTGGTAGATGTCTACAGACTGTTCCTCTCCAAAACATCAGAATATACATACCTTTCAGCTGCACATGGGATGTTCTCCAAAATAGACCATGTATTAGCCCACAAAACATGTTTCAGTAAATGTAGAGAAATTGAAGTCACCCCATGCTTACTGTCTGATCATAGCACAAAGAAAGTGAAAATAAACGACAAAAGAAATCACAAAAACTACATAAAAACATGGAAATTAAACAACCCCCTTCTGAAAAACCAGTAAGTCACTGAGGAAATTAAAGACAAAATTAAACAGCATATAAAATTAAACAACAATGCCAATACAACATACAGGAACTTACAAATGCAATGAAAGCAGTCGTAGAGGGAAATTTATACTAATGAACTCTCACATTAGGAAAACAAAACGAACTCAAATAAGCAAACTAATGTTGAACCTCAAAGTTCTAGAAAAAGAACAAATCAAACCCAAAGCTCATACAAGGGAGGAAATTACAAAGATAAGAGCAGAAATTAATGCAATTGAGAGTAATAAAACAATGCAAAGAATCAATGAATTGAAAAGTTGGTTCTTTGAAAGAATAATCCAAATTCATAAATCATTAGCTAACTTCATCAAAAAGAGGAAAGGAAAAACACAAATTCAGGCAATTAGGAATGAAAAGAGGGAAATCATAATGAATCTTGCAGAAATCCAGAGGATCATCAATAACTATTTTCTAATAAGATGGAAATTACAGAAGAAATGGACAGATTCCTATACACAATCAAATTTCCAAAACTTAATCAAGGATATATAAAAGTTCTAAATAACTTAATATCAGTCAATGAAATTGAAAATGCAATTTAAAATATACTAACAAAGAAAAGCCCAGACTCTGATAGATTCACTATTGAATTCCACAAGAATTCAGAGAACTACTGCCACTAATGATGAAACACTTTGAGGAAATTAAAAAAGAAACAGTATTTCCAAAATCTTTTTTTTTTTTTTGGTCTTTTTGAGACAGGGTCTCACTATTCAGTTCAGGCTGGCCTTGAGCATACTTTGTAGCTCAGGCTTGTGTCAAACTTGCAATGATCCTCCTGCCTCAGCCTGCCAAGTGCTGGGATTACAGACATGCACCACCACATCCAGCTCAAATTCCAAAATCTTTCCTGGAAGCAAGTATTATCCTGATTCCAAAACCAGAAAATAACCCAACCAAAAAAGAAAACTACAGGCCAATCTGCCTAATGAACATAGATGCAAAAATCCTCAATAAGATTCTAGTATGCAGAATGCAGCAAATCATGAATATTATACACCATGACCAAGTAGGATTCATCTTGGGGATGCAGAGATTTGTAGCATATGCAAATTAATAAATTTGCAAATTAATAAATTGTAGCATATGCAAATTAATAAACTTAATACAACATATTAACAAAAACAAAGACAAAAATTACGATCATCTCAAGAGATGCAGAAAAGCACTTGACAAAGTCCAACAACCATTTTTGATAAAAACCTCCAGAAAATCGGAATAGATCATCTTTATCTCAATCTGACAAAAACCATCTATGACAAAGCAACATCTAACATCATACTAAATGATCAAAAGCTGAAAGCTTTGACTCTAAAAACAGAAACAAGATTAGGCTGACCACTGTCACCACTCTTACTCAATATAGTTCAGGAAGGATTAGCCAGAGCAATTAGACAAGAGAAAGAAATAAAATGAATAAAAACAGGAAAGGGAGAAGTTAGTTTTACATTATTTTCAGATGACACGATACTCTACATAGAAGATCACAAAAACTCCACCAAAAGACTTGTAGACTTAATAACCAAATTAGGCAGTGTAGCTGGATACAAAGTCAACACTCAAACACCAATAGCATTCCTGTACACAAGCTACAACTCACAGAGAGAGAAACTAGGGAAAATGAAAACCACACCCTTCATAATAGCATCCCCCCAAAAAATGAAATATTTAGGAATCAATCTAACAAAGAAAGTAAAAGATTTATACATTGAAAATTATGAAACTCTGAAAAAGAAAACAAAAAGATATCAGCAAATGGAAAGATATTCCTTGCTCATGAATAGGAGGAAACAACATAGTGAAAATGGTCATACTCCCAAAATTATTATGCAGACTTAATGAATTTCCAATCAAAATATCATTAGCATGCCTCACAAAACTAGAAAAACATTCCTATAATTCATTTTGAAACAGAAGAAACAAAACCTATAATAGCATAAGCATTTCTGAGAACAAAGGCAAGTGAGGGAACATCACAATCCCAGAACTAAAATTATACTACAAAGCTACTGTGATAAAATCAGTATGATACTGGCAAAAAACAGACCTGAGGATCAGAGGAACAGAATAGAAGACGCAAATGCAACTCAAAACACACTTAGCCACCATATCTTTGACAAAGGTGTCAAACTTGTTCACTGGAAGAAAGATAGTCTCTTTAATAAATTGTTCTGGAAAAATTAAATTTCCACTTGCCAAAGACCAAAACTAGACTCATGTCTAACACCATGCATTGAATTACATTCAAAATGGATCAAAGATTTAAATATTAAAACAGAAACACTAGATTTAGTGGAAGATAAAATATGCAACAATCTTGAAGACAAAGGTGTAGGCAGAGACTTCAGAAACGAAACCCAGACTGCATGGGAAATACTTCAAAGAATCAAGAACTGGGATCTCATTTTATTAAATAGCTTTTGTATAACAAAAGAAGTCATCAACAGAGTGAAAGAGACAACCCACAGAGTGGAAAAAATTATAGCCAGTTGTTCTTTCGACAAAGGATTTATACTTCAAACATATAAAAAGTTGAAAAAAAATCAGACCCTCCAAATTCAAAGACCCAATCCAAATGAGGGCATCTGAGATGCATACACACTTCTCAGATGAAGAAATACAAAAGGCAAATAAATACATGAAAAAATGTTCAACATCATTGGTCATTTGAGAGATATGAATTAAAACAACACTGAGATTTCATCTCACTCTGGAAAGAATGACTCTCATCAAGAAATCAACCAGTAGAAAATGTTGGTGGGGCTATGGAAAAAAAAGAACCTTTCTTCACTGTTGGTGGGAGTGTAGACTGGTGCAACCACTGGGGAAATCAGGGTGCAGATTCCTTAAAATCATGGATTAGAGGTCCCGTTCAACCCAGTTATTCCTCTTCTGGGTTTCTTCTCAGAAGATTTAAAAACATCATACCACAGTGCTATAAGTGCATTCTTGTTTATAGCAGAACAATTTGTAATAGCTAAATCTTGGAAACAACCCAAATGCCCATCAGCTGACAAATGGATAAAAATGATGTGGCTTTTTAATATAATGGAGTACTATTCAGTAATAAAGGAGGATAAACTTGAGGCTTCTTAGGTAAATGGATGCAACTCAAAAGCATACCCATAAGTGAAATAAATCAATCCCACATGTTTGAACAGTGTATTATCTCACTATTGTGAGAAAGTGAATGAGTAAATAAAATCCAAAATATACAACAAATAATGTGAATTGGGAAAAAACTGTTCAAAAGAAAAGAAACTAGGATTGGGGAAAGGGAAAAGGAAATTTTATACACATATGTATATATACACACAAGATAGTAAAGTTATACAGCTAGTTTCTCTTAATTTATTGAAAAGAAGGTTTTGAGCTAATATTGTTTGGACAATATTTCATGCCTATATGTTTTACTCTGAGTAACTATTATGAGGAAAACAATATGCAATGTATTAATTATTGTTACTGTCCTACTAGCCTGTTTTGAAATTTAATTTTATTATTTTCATTTTTTTCTCTTTAAAATTATTATTTCTGTTTGTTCCACAAAGCAGATGTTCAACTAATGTTTGGATTTCTACCCATTTTTCTATAGCTATGTTTACCTTAGAACAGTCATCTCTGTTTTAGATTTCACAAAACAAAAAACACTGGCACACTACATTTTAAACATATAAATGTTCTTTAAATATATGTTTAGTTTAATAATTTTTAAAAATATTACTTATAGGGCTGGGTGTGTAACATAGTGGTAAAGTGCTTGCCTTGCATGCACAAGGCCCTGAACTCAATTCCCAGTACCACAAAGTATATACATATATATATACATATATTTGGCAGCATGGGTAAGGTCCTGGATTCAATTCTCAACCTTGCATATATATGTTATATAAGATATATGTTGTAAATTATAACATATGATATATGATATATAATACATGATATATCATATCATGATATATTAAACATGTAACTAATCAAAATATGGTATGTATTTAAGTTTTAAAATTTATTAGAGTAAAAGACACATTGACATTAATGACCCCTCAACATACTCCTATGCATTTTGAACACATGCCATCAGTCTTGGCATTTTCTGAAGCAGCTATGGAAGTCCTCCTTTGTGTGCTTATGAGATGTGATGAAATATGTAATGAAGGATACTGAGAGGTGCTATCCAAGAGAAAATAAGGTTCATAAGAACATAAGGTGTGTGCTCCATCACCTTATTCACAGCATCTGGCATCATATGTTTTCTGGTTTTTCCCCAAAGTCAAAATACCCAACAGACATAAAAGCTTTGAGTTAATTCAAAATGTTGAGGCATCCACAACAGCATAGTTAAAGACATTCCTGAAAGAGGACTTGCAGAATTGCTTAGAAAGTGACAAGAACAAAAGGATAAGTTTGTTCAAAGACGGGGAGTATTTTGAAGGGGATTAATGACTATATGCATTTTACTCTAATAAACTAGTTAAAATTTAAACATTTGCTGTATTTTTCTAGCACACTGTGTGAAACACAAGTACATATATGGTATTTAATGATATGTATGCACATAAATATTTATCTAAAATACAAATATAAATGATAGGATCATAACATATCATGGTCCTCACCCACCCCATTTTGCTATGAAATATTTGAAATGCTGAGTGATATTTTGTCCTTTCTAAATCTTAATTTTATGAGGCCAATATTTTTAAATTTGTGCAACCTATACCCAAGGCTCCTTGGTCTCAGAATCTGTAGTTCACTTATCACACAGCCTTAACATCAACACAGTCCTACCAGCAAGAAAAAAAATAACACATTCCTCTCATGAAATCAGTACACTTTTAAACTCAAGGAATGAAGTGATATTTGTAGTCTGATTCCCATTGTTCTCAGATTCATAAAACTGTTTTATGAATACTGATCCAGGATAGCATACATTAATAGGAACACCACATAAATTAAACGGGATCTTCCAAACATAGTCTGAATGAAGCAACTTCTATAAAATTCAGTTTTTCCAAAGCTATCCAAGATGTAGATGTTTGAATTGTGATATTCTCAAGCTATACTTTTAAGTTATGTGATGCTGGTTATTGATTTAGTTATTTCATGACACAATATTGTTTGTTAAAGATTTTGGTTAAAGAGTTCAAGATATAGAAAAATATTTTTGACATAAGACTTTCCATTATTAACTGTGATGTGTGGAATTTCATAATTAAAAAGAATCTTAAAAACATTAAACAGCTAAGGGAATCTAAAGTGTGCATTCTAAATTGAATTTACTGTTAAAAACAAGGACAATAAAGGGTAGTAGGAGCAAGATTATTCATTCTCAGTACTCACCACGACATCCAATCCCATCTACAGCTTTGTGTCTTTTCTCCATATACCTTTCTTGGTGCGTCAAATAAACTTTCTGAAGTAGTGATTAAAAAATAGGAGACTGGTCTGAAAGGTAAATTCGTTGGAGCAGTCAGACTGTGAATTACTATGATTGTCAGATGGGGAGTCAGTTCTGACCCACGCGGATTTTCAAAGAGTGTTCTTTTAATAGACATCGCCCTTTAGCTGCTGGCTAAGATGATAAGAGGAAAGTTTCTTCTTAGATTTGCAAGGATGAGAATAGAAACTAAGGAAATGGTTGTGGCCAGATTTCCTTTGAGGGTTTTCTCTTTGGTTTCTATTTTTTATCCGTTTATTTTCCTTCCAAAATTTTACATGTAGAATTCCACTGTGAGCCACAGGTTCATGGATCAGCAGATAGGAACTTATAAATGATGTTGAAAACAAAATGTAAGAAAATAGAAATGTATGAAAGGGAGTAGTGTTGTGATCTGAAAATTAGAGTTTTAGGGCTTTGTTGTAAAGCTGGATGACTAGAGAGGTAATGGAATGAAATATTTACTTACTCTGTCCAGACAGAATGATGTAAAATATTTAAACACATTAAATTAAGATGTATTATGGAAGAATAAATCAATTCAGTGAGAACTATCGTACTACAACCCCACATTTGAATTAAAGTTAAGAGCATGAGAGATATAAAGATGATAAAGAGGGACATAGCACACAGAAATACTCAAGCACAGCAGTGATTACAGTGAGTGTAGCGAGCACAGGAAAATATCACAGAAATGAAGAGATTGTATTTCTTAAAACTTGGGAGATTATTTATTGATTTATATTGTGCTTTTTCTGCCCCCAAAATGATAGCACGATTAGTCCAGGTTAAAACACTATTAAATTCCATGACAATGTGAGAAGAAGGTTCGATACTAAAAAAGGAATAAACATTGGAATTTCCTGAATTTAATCAGCAGATTCTTAAATTTCCGAAAGCTGTCCTGTATTTTGAAACAACTAAAAATTAAGGAGAAAAATGTACTGCCATCTCTTCTCTGTTGGTTTAAAATTGAATTAGCTTCATTTGATTGATAAGCCAAAAAGGTGAAACAAAATTGCTTTATGAAAAGCTCCAGAGTAACATGTGAAACCTTCTGAATAGTTGCTTA
Organism: Dasyprocta punctata; assembly: GCA_004363535.1. Classification (NCBI taxonomy): domain Eukaryota; kingdom Metazoa; phylum Chordata; class Mammalia; order Rodentia; family Dasyproctidae; genus Dasyprocta; species Dasyprocta punctata. Next base: position 78,150 of record RJWM01007410.1, read on the forward strand.
ATTCATTTCTTAATTTCTAAAATTAATTGCTATGAAGCATTAAATAGAGTTTTATATAATATATATATTTGTATATGACAATTTGTTTACCCCTTAATGGGTTAATATTCAGAGTGTGAGCAGGACTGAGTTCCTGTCTGGAGGTTTTGGAGATGATACATCTCCTTGCTCTTTCAGGTTGTTGGTAGAATTCAGTTTCATGTCATACTAGGACTGTGATCTCTGTTTTCTTGCTGTTGTCATCTGGAGACTTTAAAGAGGATTCTAAAGGTTACCTGCAGTCTCTAGACAGGGACCCCATTCACTCACCAGAATAAGCAAGAGGCAAGCCCTTTCCCTGTTTCAAATTAC